>BGPR01045628.1:0-12268 GCA_013235015.1 Araneus ventricosus | reverse complement strand
AAATCTACAAATTCCAGCAATTTCACGGATAAAATAAAATGGATATTGTCGAGAGATATGAAACCTTTATCAGCATTTTTTTTTTTTTTTTTTTTCATTTTTAAAGCTGTGAGTACATTTTAAAAAATTGCAAAAATTCCTATGCTTGTGTTTTGCAGGAGACGTCTAGACGTTTCTTATTCTTTTCTGTCTTTGCTATTGTTTTTTCTTTTTTTTTGTTTCTTTAAATTTTTCAAGCGACAAGGTCGATGTCTATTGTATGTACGCTGATAAAGAGAGAGGATGAATATTTTTTAAAAAAGTCATTGCTCCAATTTTATCTTTCTTACTGAAATAAGCTGCATTAAGAACCATTGATTTATCGATTCTGTTTTCCTAGCTTTGAAAATATGATCTATAATTTTGTTTCAAAACTATATTGAAATATATTAGCTGTAATTGGCCACTTCTATGTAAATTTTTGGAAAACGTGTATTTTCCCATATTGTAATGAAAGGGTAGTTCAAGAAATATTTTACTAAACGATTCAAGAGCTTAAATACTCTCCCTGCTTTCAAACCTAAGGAACGAATTAACAAATGATAATAATAAAGTAAAATTTTATTATTCACAGTTTTATCATAATCTTATTCCTAAGGACTTTTTTTCTTTTTTCGACTAAATAAAGGATATATCCATAAACGAGAGAACTATATCAAGATCGAATTTTTAATTGAAGAAAACCGACGAGGAAAAAAGTACAAGAAGTTCAAAAAGGCCATTTCTGTTTAAAAGTAATTTAGACGCTGTTACGTACACTATCCTCTAGATGTCCTTACCATAAAGCGGCCTCTCCCTGCGATTCTATAGTTCGTAGGTTCCTGAAAGAAAAACTTCCTGTCAGATGATTTTGTATTATTTACTATAAATACACATATTTCCTCTAATATTCAAAGCATTAAATTCAAAACTTAATACAATGCTTCTTTAACATATTGTCGAGTATTCAGTAAGTGTTGTAAAATTTGGTTGAAAACTCGGCATGTTATGAGCAAAAAAAGTTTGGGAAATTTCGAATTTATTAAGAAAACCTTTATATCTTCCAGAATATACATGTTATTATTACTAAAATGCATGTAAGTAATGTGCATATTAGTAAGTATGTGCCTTTTCGTCGCCATCAATTTCTGTTCGGTCCCCCTAAAGGCACTCGTAACCGAATCTTCACTGCGAATTGTGAGTACAAGCTTAAGTCGAAGTTCAAGTGCAGTTCCTCCAGGCTTTCTGGAGATATTCGAAAAAATGTGTAAATCTAAAAATGTCGGATACTTTTTTATCATACCTTTCAAAAATAGATTTTGCATATTATGTTTTTTTACGTTCTGGGAATGACCTTCTACGCACCCTGTAGTTTTATGCTCAATAAAATTAAAAATTACTAACAAGTTTTTCAGAACATATCAAAAACAAATAAATTTACTAAAAGCAGATTTCATACGATTATTAATAGAGATTAAGACTTTCAATAAATTATTAAACTTAGAATTTTAATTCTATATTCATTATTTTCTACTTTTCAGTCTTTATGATTAAATAGTATAAATATTTTAGAATTTTGAAATAATTTGTTTGCAAATTCACTGTCAGGTGGCCCCTTGAGTATAAAGTCAAAGTTTTATTAAATGAATCTATTTACGAGGTATTAAGTTCTGAAAATAATAAAATAGTACAATGGTATCAAGAACATAGAAAGACTGCAAAATTTAAAATATAAGTTTAGTCTACCGAAACGTGATTGGAAAATCCAACAAAATCCAGTCTTTACAAACATTAAAGAAGTGAATTTAAATAAAAGTATTAAAATTAAATTTATTCTATATTATGGACATAAAATTATGTCACGGAAAGAAACACAGTATTATTAATCATGTTTCAAGGAAATACGTTTTTCTCTATATGTAATTTATATCGATTAAAATTCATTTTTCTAAGGATAAAGCTTTGTAAAAAAGATTATATAATCGAAATGGGTTTTACAGTAAGCGATTTTAAAATTTATTAATATGAAGACAAAGGGTAATAGACTAAAAAATTCTCATTTTAATGCTCACTCTGATTTATCCATCATTAAATATTCGTTCTTGAAAAAAGATAACTTCCTTTAAAGAAAAACGTTCTGGTTATTAGATTTAAGTAATACATAACACATGATACATATATTATGTGTCATGTATATATATAATAAAAAACACAACAACACATAATTTTTAGAATTTTTATGAAACACTTTAAAAAAATAGATGTTAAGCATATTCGAATCTTAAATTTATCAACAGAAACATTACACAGCAAGACAAAAATGTAAGATTTTTAAAATGCTGTAGCATTCGAAATTTTTTCTCTTTCCTTTATTTGCGTTGCTTTCAGTTCTTAGAATTAATACGCATATTTTCTTTCAATATTATGGAAGAAAAGGCATTTTTTATGACTTCCACTGTAGCTCTTGTCATTAAAATGTAGTCTAATATATTGAAATTTTCCATCAAAATATTCGATATATTACAGAACATTCATTTTGTGCTATCCATATTATTAAAAAAACTACAATAGCATTATAAGAAATTTTAAATAGTCAAAAAAGCAATAAGATGTTATAATTTATTTCCATTTCAATAGTTCTTTTCAATAAACTTGTTTTATAACACACAGTTATAATTAATTTCGAATTCCAAGATTGAATTCTTTTCTTTTTCTCAAAACATTGTTTCTGTAAGGCAGGAAATAAATAAGTTTCAATTCTATGAAAAACATATTGCATTTATATGAAAATTTTGAATGCGACATCAGAAGTATTGAAAAGGAATAATATATTTTAAATTAGTACAATACGCACTTTTTTTAATAAAATATAGTGTTTGGTAACATATCAGTCCCGAAATTGAGGTGATTTTTAGTATTAAAATCTTAACTTTAATGGAGAATATTCAAATCATTATGAGAACTAAGATTAAAATTATTCGAATTTTAAACTATCACAATGTTATAAATATTAATCACAAAGGTAAACGGAAATCAATCTATAACTTGAAATTAATGAAGTGATTTCTATTTCAATTAAATTCATTTTAAATTGTAGCAACATGCTTTTAACTGAACATAAAATGATGCAACCCGTCGGTTGAAGCAAAAAGCTTTTTAAATGCTTGTACAACTAATTTAATAAAGCGGAAAAAAGATTTCAAACCTATTCTTTTCATTACCTCTAAGGTATTTAGATATGGTTTTATTTTAAATTTATATACACGTGTGGAAAAGCAGTATGTTTATAAAAGTATTCTCTTATCAAAGTAATACGAATGAGATTGTTACGAATATGCGTTGTAATATTAAGAAACAGTCATAATATCATCTCTTTTCTTGAACAAAATTAAATAAAATATTTACCTTTCTTCAAACAAAGCTGTTTCTTTTTCTATAGTGCTTATAATAAAACTAACAGCTCTAAGCTTCCAAAAGCTTTGAATATAAACGCAAAATAAAACTAAATACAATGAATGTATTTTAAAAATATTAGATTTAAACATGATGTCTGATTTAGATCTAAATTTGGCTCATACTTTAAGAATAGAAGTCTAAAGAAACTCAGCATTTCCTTACAAATTTAAAGGAAATTTGCCAGTTTTTCTTAGTGTTAAGCATTTTTAAATAATTTAGAAAAGCTTTATGTGAATCTTTCGAAATGGATTTTGATATAAGTTCCCAGAATTCTAATCGTGAAAATATTTTTTTCCGAATCTTTCATAGATAATCTGTGTGACGCCAGTTAGGTAAAATGCTTTTGTAACTTATTCTAGGTTCATCTACTTTAACTTCCGTTTCATCACAGCCTTGCCAGAATTGAAAAGATAGAATCTATTTTTAAACTTTTACAGGTTTTACTACTCACTTAAAAAACCTCAGAAGGATATATCATTAATTTTCCGACAAAAACATAAGATTTATGTTAAGAAATGTTATGTAATGTATCAGGTGGTTAGAATTAGAAAAATCGCTTTTCCTACTGTTTTGAGATACCAATTAAGGCCTTAAGAGTTCTATTTAGAGGTTTTAACCATATTTTAATATGAATATAGAATGGCGCAATAAATGTTCAAAAAAGAAAAACGGCTAAAATAAACAAACTGTCGCTAGTATTGCCATGTTGTAGGTATTAACGAATTTTAAATGAAAAATGGGTGCAGTAGATGACATGAAAACCCAAATGTAATCACAGTGTAAGCAAATATGTTCTGAAATGAAAAGGACTTTTTAAACTGGATGTTTCTATAATAATTATTTTTCTTTTCTTTTTCTCTCCCTCCGCTTTAAAATGCTGATAACCGAGATTTGGAGTTACTATGGCCCCTGCTATTTTTTTCTCAACAGAACTTTGAACGTGGAATTCAATTTCATCATCCACGTTTTCTTATTATTTATACTATATATGTCTACAAGTCATAAAGATATGATGGTATCTGAATTCGGCTCAGAAGCAACAATTCTCCTTCATTAAAGACATCCCTTTTTTTTAACCTGTCGTCTGTATATGAAGCGTATGCATCAAGATCAGATATTCTCTTTTACCACATATATCCTTCATGACGATTTTTGTTGCATTTGGCCTGATTACGCCAGATTATTTCTTTACGCAGCTGCTCTCAGCTTAGAGGCATCTTTTTAGTTACCATTATGACCTTCAACGGGGTCTACCTCCATGTTGTAAGAATATCTGTATCTCAAGCGCAATATCTACGGTATTTTTAAGTGCTTTTAGTTCCATCATGGGATCAAAGAAAGCTTCCAAAGCCAGAATCCCTTCGGAACACGAACGAGTTGAAGAAGCTAATAATCGAAAAATGTGAGAACGGCATTAAACGGAATGCTGAAATCTATCGCATGTGCGAGAAGTCGACATCCACAATAAGTTCCATTCCTCATATAATGTTTTGATACCTAAGGTCCTTATCGAGAGGGCATTCCCCTGTAAATTACTCCTGTAAAATGTGTTTTTGGTATGCATTTTGAATGTCTAGAACGAATCAATTGGATTTGCATTGATGGAAATAATTGCGTCGGATTTTGCCAATTGTTTTCGAACGGATTATCGATGGAAACCGAGGTATCACTATACTTCTTAGAATATTTAGTTTTATTTTATTTAGACACTTTGCTTCATTCTGGAAAGTTTTCGAACTGTTACAAAAAATATTAATTTACATCATGCAATTTTTTAAAAAAGTTATCGGAAGGTTTCTAGAATGTGCAAGTTTGAATAAAAGATTATATATATCTAAAAATGTGCCAGATAGTTGGGAGGTAATTTTAGTCTTCTAAATGTGATGTTCATAAACTAGGATTAGAAGTTCATCAGTGAATTCAAATATTTATAATATTACACATATTTATAAGTATAATTTTTTTTATTCCCTTATTACAAAATTAAAAGTATCCTAAAAACTACAGCATTTTTGTTAACCAAATAGTCTCTTATAACGAATTCATCAGAAGGATTAAGTTTCAAAACATCTCAGATCGCACAAAAACTATATATACAAAACGTTAAGATAAGTGGCACAGAAAAGAGGTTAATTGCTCTTTTGAAGATGGCAACTATAGGTTTGTTTACGGAACAAAACCGGTAGCCATGTTAGGCATAACTTAAGTGTAGCCTGCTACTATATTAGATCTGGTTAAAACAACTTTTTCTCGAAAAAAATGAGTTTAAGACATAGAGTTCAAAATATTTCTTACAATAAAATTAAAATTTTGGATGAAATTATTCTAAATAGGTCAATTAGAAATTAAGCAGATGGGCTTACTTGAACCATAGAACATTCAGATCAAATTCAAAATAATTTTAATTAGTGAAGGGGAAAGCGTGTTAAATTCACAAATTGAGGTGAACATCATAGAGCTTATTATCGCCATCATTGTATATTGGATACTTTTCATTTATACACACACAATTTGGCAACTTTATTGTCTTGGCGAATTTTCCACCAGCCCTGAATCGCCACCTTGGCTCAACTTCTTTCTTGACAATAGTTGACGTGCGATGTATTTTTGGCTAGCTGAAGAGTCAGGAGCCAGAATGCGCCAATTTGACCAAAAATGCGTGGCATGCATATAATTGAGCGCAGATGCTTGAGCGGGATCAGCTAGTTACTATAAAATTTTGTGTCTTAGAACTGAAAAATATTGTATTAAGTTTAACACGATTCCATTTTCAAATATAAGTTGTTTTAACTTGCACATAATTTTCACTTTATCACTTGAACATTTAAAAATTTCACTTTGTAACTTGAAAAATATTTATGGAATACATTTAGAAAAAATATTTCTGTTAAATAGTATTTTAAATTAACAATCCAGTTTCTGTCTTTCTGCAGGTATACAGTTGTATTTGAAAACCATATTTTCCAGTAAATTGAAAAAGGAAATGTTTAATATATTCCATCAACAGTGTCACTCAGAATTATTTTCAAAATCCAAATTAATTAAAAGTGTGTCTGATAAAAGTTCTGAAAAGCTTTTACTTGCTAGATTACTATTCTTTTCTTTACAGCGCCTAAAGTTAACCAAATTATAAATATTGCTCAATAATCATTAATGAATTAGAGCACTCTAGAATAAAGTGAAAAAAATAATACGAATCATGCAATTATCACAGCATGTATCACTAACTTGTCCAATATGCAACTCTTTAACAAAGAAATGCCGTATCTTCACATCCTTGTTTAACATTTAACATAGGATTCATTACACTTCTCTTAACATTAGAAACAAAAACTGTAATCTAAAATACCAAACTGTTGTAAATATTATTGAACAGCAGATTAAATCAGCACTGATGCATATCATAAAATATTTAAATCAATTAAAATTTAAATTGACTATTTACGAGTAAAATTAATTAATGAACTTTAAAAATATTATGAAGACCAATACAAATGAATTCGAAAGTGAAACTGTAATATTTGAAGTACATTTTGTCCAAAGTTCACTAAGGAAAGATTATTCTTAAAATTGTATTAATATGTGAACGGAAAGTTTTGTTGAAATATTTTGATGGATATCTTGAAATGGTTTTGGAACATCTTTCGTATTTTTTTCCTATTCTGTAAATAAAAGAAAACCTATATCAATCCATATGCCTATAATTGTTAGAATAAAATCATGAAATGTCTATTTGATATTTGAAGGAATTGGTTTCTATCCGAAAAAAACAATTTTCATTCTCGATATATTATTTTTATTATATAGATGCATAATTTTCCACCTATATTGTTCCCAACATATGTTTTAGTTAAAACTTAAAATGATGAAAAAGGGCATTTTATACATATAATTCAGTTTCAAGCTCCTTATTCATACACCCTCAGCATTTTTCAACATTCATATTATCTAAAATTAGATACAAAATGCAAGTGTCGCTAAATTTTCAGCCCTTCTCTGGAAACCATTTAGCATGCTGAAACTTCACATAAGACGTGATAAGCATAAACTTCCACAATTCATGAGAACGAAATTTTCGAAAGAAGTGCTCAAAGAATCTTGTTATACATCTTCAAACTTCGGGGTAAAAACCAGATCTTACCCGCAGCAAAATTTTTCCCTGGTAATGTGCATATTCTCTTCTCGACTATGATCAATAGGACACGTTAAAAGCTTTTTTTCCCTCTACCTATTTTGGGAAAATCCGTTATGGGGAAGAATAGGAAGTGTCTTCAAGATGAGTTATGTGAGGAGAATGAAGATGTGTATTGTTTATCATGAGCCTAGGAAAAAGAGCAACTGCTACAAGGGAACAAATTGTTGTACATTTCAAAAATGGAGATAAATTGTTGCGATGAAAGGGAATGCGGTTTTTCTTAAAAGCCCACTTTAATTTTTAATGTTAATCTAAATAACCACTGCTGGACTCTCTCGCATTATTTAAGTAATTTTCTGCAATTTTCAAACTTTTGTGAAAAGTATCGTAACGAATTATTCAAGAATGTATTCTGGGGTCCTAAATATAAACCGTTTGAATAATGAATTATTTGCTTTAAAATATCCGTAGCATGCCTAGATTGTAAATTTAGTGCTTTTAAATGATTTGTATAATTTATATGCAAGTAAATACACTTTTGTAAGTTGTTTTGATATATTATATGCTAAATTTTATCTTTTCTTTGTGAGCATTTTGTATTTCTTATAAAAAATAGTTGTTGAAACTAACTTTAGTAAAATGTCTTAATTTCACACATTCTTAAGTATATTTAATGTTGCCTATTTCAGATGCTTAATGAGTTCTTCAGGAAAAACTGAAACGTTTTCTTTCTTAGTTGGAAGTTTTGGGTAGCATCATTTCTAGATATTTTAAACAAGGTAATGTATTAGTTTTTGGTTTCTCTTTGTTGTAAGCAACCTAAGCTATAAAACTTATAGTTTAGGTTGTAATAAAAACATAAACTATAAGTTTTAACTAAAAGAGTTTAAATGCTTATTTAAACTAAAAGAGTTTAAATACTTATTTCTCTGAAAGTTTTGAAATCATAATGCATGCTTTTACTTCGTACTGAAATGTTGCCGTCTCAAAAGACAATATTTCTGATATTTTTTAAGATAGCAATGAATGTGTTTATTTCTCGATCAAGTTGAGGAAAACTAAGAGTTTAAGAAATTGTTTCACCGAAAATTTTCTTCAATTAGTATTTGCACGAATCAGTCTTTGAATAATAAAAAACACAATATGTACAAAAACGATTCTTACTTCCTATCGCTTTAGATTTAGATTAAAAAATTATACACCCTTCAATCATAATAAATCTGGTTGTAATTTCACATTATTTTCTGTTTTAAATCACTGATATAAGGTTTTTACAATGCTCTTAATCACATTGACGTATAGTGATATTGCATAAATGGTCTTTATGAATGATTAAATTTTAAGGTTTCTGAATTCATGTGATTTTAACAAAATATAAAGAAAGCAAAATGGTAAAATGATAAAGAAATAAAAGAAAACAAAACAATAAAACTCTCTCACAGAATTAAAATAATTTCATTTGATTTATACTCCAGAAAGTTATTCATTAATCAATTGAATGACTAATACCTTTCTTTTATATTTGGACGACGGGGTATAAGATGCTAAAAATTTCCAGAGTTTTAGCATCATACTGCGATGAAATATAACATCAATTACAGCTAAAAATGGGAAACAAAATCATTTCGGCAGATTATTGCTGCTATCAAGACTCATACCCAGTAATTTGCAGTGTTAATGCGGAGAGTATTCAAGCATGAAAAAGCGACATTTTGCACTTGGTATCGTTTAAATAAACTATATCAAGTGCACAATCAACTATAAGTTCATTTTACATGTATATATCTAAATTTTGCCACAAGAAATGAGCTGTCAGATCTTAACATAAAATTGGAGTATTAATATAATAAGGAGAGAACTCCAAATCATCAGTTTGATAAATAATTGTTTTCGCAAAACTTTGCAGAGACATGTTTCCTAAATCAATTATTGCATTGTATAGAATATTTTCCTTCAAAAATTAAAATGACTGAAATCTTTGAAAATTATGTAATAAACAAACTAAGACATTTATTTAATATTTTTCTTACTGGAGATTAATGAGTGAAACCAGAAAATTTTTGCTGCCATGTATCCTTTTATTGGTATTAAATGTTACCCATAGGAGGAATTTGGGTTTCAGTCATTAACAGGCATTATAACATAATAGAAAATAAAATGAAAAATTTTGAAAATATTTCCCATTCCAAGAAACAATCGCAACCTAAGTATGTAATTAGCTACATCCTTTTATAAATCACTAATTAAATAGCTTGAAGGTTCATTATTGGTGATCTGCCGGCTTCCAAAACGTTAGGCGTTATCATCCTCCAAGTAGCCATATAGGAAGAAAACACAAGAATTGAGATCCAACGAATACGTTAGCCGTGCAAGTATATAAATTTGATGATGCATCAAAATTTTCCTCCATGTAAATGAAAATCTATCGGTCCATTGAAATGTTGCAACGTCTCACATAAACTAGATTTTTCGTCAAAGAACTAAGGTATCCTAAGATTTGTACGAATTTTCAGCATACCTGCATGACTTAACTTTATCCTTATCAGCAATGTACCTATAAAGTCCTCTGTTGTATATAACTTATCTTACCATGCGTTTGTGTATAATACCATTGCCTTTGGATTTTCAACAGTATTTGAATGATTGATAGCCTAAGCAGTCCTAGGGCCTCCCTATTATTACAAGATGCTCCACAATATTCACACGATATCTGTAAGATGTTGTGTAGCATTCAGAATATCTGTTCAAAATCGTGGATATATCGTAAAATATCTTGCGATAATGGGCTATTATCGGTAACATTGAGTGGTGCAAATACAAAGAAGTGATAAAACAAAAATTCCTGACCTCACTCAATCAACTTCTGCAAAAAAAATAAAATAAAAAAACCCTACTGTAATTAATATAAAGATTCCATTTCAAAAAAATCTTCTGCGATTTTCTGGATATCTTTTAACCCTTTATTTCCAAACGGTACTTAAAAGTACTAGTTTATTAACGCTTATATCTTCGCAGTTTGATCGTTTTTCTTGACAGTACACGAAGAATATAGTTCTGCCAGTTAGCAGTTGATTGCAGATGAAGACAAAAATTATTTTTTTTCATTACTAATAAAATTAATTAAATGATTTTATTTAATTAAAAAAGGTTTTTCATCTTTCCTAAGGTTATTCCGCATTAAAAAGCATCTAATGATGTCAAAATAAAATTGAAATTTTGCTGGTAAGTTTAATTCGGTAAATAAAGGATTAAGCAGTGCTGCTCAGAGTACTGCTATTGATGTAACTTAGACTTTAAACAATAAGTACAAGTACAGATTGTAAAAATGAAAAGGTATTTGGTTCCTGACTTCATAAGAACGTCGAATTTATCTTCAATGAAACCGATTAATATGTAATCAATTGAATAATTATAGTGAAAGTCAAATCTTCATACAAATGGCTCAAGAAATTGAAATTGAGATATTACAATATGCGCCTCGATTTGTATTTTATCGCGTTTAGAACTCCTAATCCTGTGCTCTAAATCATACTGATAATGGAGCTTTCTTTTTAAAAAAGATTATTAGAAGCCAAGTCTAAAATACAAGATTGGTCCATATTTTTCAGTTTATTTGATGAGAGTTTGTAAATTTGCACCAGTAATGGGATTCTTAAGAATAAGAAACTCCACGACTTTCAAAAATTCACTTTCATCTTATTTAAACACTTCATTAAACATGCCTTTAAGCATCTCATTGTGAATCTAAGCTCAGTTTTTTTAGTGTAATGAGACCAATTGCTAATTCTGCAAGTATTATTGTTATCTAATATGAACGTTATAATAATGTGCATATAAATTTGTATACTTGCTTTGTGCTAAACTCCATTAAGGATATATCGGAGTCTATAAGCTATCAATTGCTTTTGGGTTATTTTAATTAAGCCAGGCAATTTTTTGCTTCTGCATAATCTAAATCTTGCACATCATCTCCAATCTCCAGACAAAATAGATAAATTTTATATAATTTTAGCTATATAACTGAAAGAAAATGGAAAATAATCATTTCAGAAAAAGAATTTAGAGTTATCATTAGTTATAAATACATTCAATGCGATTATATGCGAATTCATTAAACATAAAATGATATATCTTTCAAATAAAATTGTTAGCGATGGTATTCAAAGCATTATAAGATGTATATACACATTAATTTTCATAGAATAAAGCACAGAAGACAGCACGATTTTTTGTTTTTGAAAATTCTTTATCTGAATAAGTTAAATGATGATGAGACTACATGTTATACTTTCAGTAAGGATTATGTCTGCTGAAGTATTTAAAGAGAAGAATTTTATAAGCGAAAAACTTTTCTCATAAATCTAAGGCTGAAGAAAGTTTTGTGACGTTGATTAAAGCATTTCGTCAAGTTAATGACTCAGCGTCATCGATTTGTATCATGTATGATCTTGCAGTCTAAAGAAAAATAAACATTCTTGATTGCAAACTATATTTTCAGAACTTCTATTATTTGGATGTAAAATAAACTGATTATTGCATAGAGAATGAATTTTCAAATTTATATCTTAGAATTAAAGAACCTAGTCTCATGGGCATAAAAATGAATTGATGTATGCATTCGAGTATAGATACTCTTTTATTGTGAAGCAAAATTCAAAA
>BGPR01045627.1:0-12268 GCA_013235015.1 Araneus ventricosus | reverse complement strand
GTATCTAAGCCAAAGGGTTTAGGAGATATAATTTTTATAAATATGCGATTATACAGTCCGACAGACAGTCAACCCTTCGACGGATTTGGTCTAAAATTTGATACAAACATACATTAGTTATGTTAAAAATGTGTACCAAATTTTAGCCACTAGCTATTTAAGTTTGTGAGTTATCGAGTACACATCAACACGGACATACAGACAGACAGACTTCCCGTGGACGTATTTTGTCCAAAATTCGATAGAAACCTACAAATTATGTGTAAAGACCACATACCAAATTTCATCCCAGTATCTCTAATAGTGTTCGAGTTATCGTGTTCACAGACAGGCATAATTCCCAAATTGTGTTTTTCGGACTCGGGGAGGTTTAAGACGTGGAGATTCGTCAACATCTCGAGTTCGAATTTTTTGACGATTACAATACTTTCTCTTTGTATACTTCGTATACGAGAAAGTAAAAAATTACTTTGATAAATGAAATTTGGTATGTGGCCTTTTTACCTCAATGGTAGATTTGTGTCAGTCGATTAAAAAAAGTCGTTCAATTTGCAAATTTCGTTTTCTTTATCTACACCCAGCCTTATTGCGAATCATGCCGGCTTCTAATTCTACTTCGGCGTTGGACGACCTTCAGAAATCGTGGTATGACGTTTCGCTTATTTATTTATCCACTGCGTTAGGGGTTCTTGTTTGTTTCTAGCTTATTTTTTTTCTCTGCATGTGTTAGGAGTAAACGAGAAAGTTAGGGGAGACCACTCCCGCTGGTTTCCATCTTGGGTGCTGAATCGATCAACGATCGCGTGAGTCGTCATCATTTTCAAAGCAGTAGAAGTAATTTGAATTCGTCCCCATAACAACAAACTTCTCAAATCAGCTATTCCCCCCGTTTTGCTTCTTCTCAAACAGAGTCGAATGTCAATAAATGAAAGATTTATGCAGCAAACACTCTCGATCTATCGATTTTCTGTCAAGATCTACGAAACCATCAAGATTATTTTAACATAACTGTTCAATATTTGCGAAATTTTTCCCAGAAATCCAATTATGCTAATGAGACCTTTTTTACTTTCTCGTCTACGAAGTATACAAAGAGAAAGCATTGTAATCGTCGAAAAATTCGAACTCGAGATGTTGACGAATCTCCACGTTTTAGACCTCCCTGAGTCCGAAAAACACAATTTTGGAATTATGTCTGTATGTCTGTCTGCGTGTGTGTCTGTCTGTGAACACGATAACTCGAAAACTATTAGAGCTACGGGGATGAAATTTGGTATGTGGTCTTTAAACATAATTTGTATGTTTCTATCAAATTTTGAAAAAAATCCGTCAAAGGAAAGTCTGTCTATCTGCATGTCCGCGGTCATGTGAACACTATAACTCAAAAACTTGAATAGCTAGATGGATAAAAAAGAAACTCTAGAAAGCTGCTCTAATTCGAGGGCGGGCGCGTTCGGAAAAAAATCCCTGGAGAAAATGACCTTGTTCGTTATCGCTGAATAGCTTGCGCATGCGCAGAGATTATTTTCAGTACGAAAGTAAAAAAATTGAATATGCAATTTGAACGCCTTTTTTTAGCCGATTGAAACGAAATTGGGGCGCGGAACTAAAAGTAATGTTAGCAGGCCTCATACCAGTTTTTATTTATCTAAGCCAAAGGGTTTAGGAGATATAATTTTTACTAGTATGAGAATATACAGTCCGACAGACAGTCAACCCTTCGACGGATTTGGTCCAAAATTTGATACGGACCTACATTCATGATGATAAAACTGTGTACGAAATTTTATCCATCTAGGTATTCAAGTTTTTGAGTTACAATGTTCACATGACTGGGGACAGACAGACAGACTTCCCGTGGACGGGTTTTTTTCAAAATTTGATAGAAACCTACAAATTATGTTTAAAGATCACAAACCAAATTTCATCCCCGTAGCTTTAATAGTTTTCGAGTTATCGTGTTCACAGACAGTCACACAGACACGCAGACAGACATAATTCCAAAATTGTGTTTTTCGGACTCAGGGAGGTCTAAAACGTCGAAAATCGTTGAAATTTCGAGTTCGGATTTTTCGACGATTACAATACTTTCTCTTTGTATACTTCGTATACGAGAAAGTAACAAGCTTGCGTTATTACTTTGTTTGTTTATAGAGTAGAAAATCACCCGTCATGGTAAGACGGGTGCAAATTGCCTCTTCATTCGAGAGATTTCCCGTCAATGATTATCTCTAGAGTGAATTAATAATTAAGTTAAGTTAGATCAAGAATAATGCTATTCGTCTTAAATAACTAATATAATTAGTTATTTAATTAAGTTCGTCGGTATTCTTCGCAAAAAATATAGTAAACTAATTCATGATTGTAAAGTATTAAATTATAGTAAAAAATATATACAAAACATGTACATAATAATTCAATAACCATAAAATCCTCGCTTGTCACACGTAAGTCAAAAGTTAAAATTTGAAAGGAATTCTTTTTTGCAATTCTTATTAAAACAAAGCACTTCTCTCTTGCCAAACGTTGCCAAAAATATTATCAAATTATATATCATCATCATCATCACGATCGCAATAAATAATCAGATACATAGACTTCCCGTAGACGGATTTTGTCCGAAATTTGATAGAAACCTAAAAATTATGTGTAAAGATCACATACCAAATTTCATCCCTATAGATTTAATAGTTTTCAAGTTATCGTGTTCACAGATAGACGGACATAATTCCAAAATTGTGTTTTTCGGACTTTGGGAGTTCTAAAACGTGGAGATTCGTCAAAATCTCGAGTTCGAATTTTTTGACGATTACAATACTTTCTCTTTGTATACTTCGTAGACGAGAAAGTAAAAAGGAAACCGATCGCTCTCACCTTCCCCTGTCTCGTGCGCTGCAAATCGAAAGCGCGTGCAGTTTCTGATCTTTTGGTGCTTTTATCTGATAAGACAACTGCAATAATTCCACTCGAGTTCACTAAACCTTATTTGGAATGGCGCTTATCGAATTTTATGAGGTTCTTGAATGTCTCGCTGTTGTTTCTCTGAATGTTCATTTGGAAAAAACCGGGCTGATTGCTTCTGCTGCTGGGAATATGAGTTATTTCGCCTGGCAGAGGAGTCGTCTACCCACAACCAGATGGAAGCGGTTTGTGGGTGCACAGTCATTCAAAATGCCGGAAATGTTTCAAAAAATTGCCGCATAAATAGGGTAATTGTTTGACGGAGAATATCGTAAAACAATCATGAGGTTGTGCAAGAGAATTAAATGTAACAAATGCTCTGCCAAAAAACACATTTGTTTGCACATGACAAGGTGTGAAAAATTCTCCTGACATGAAATTAAGTGTTCTAAATCATCATTTATGTCATCCGTGAATTACTTTCTCCTTTTTTTTTAAGACTTTGCTCCAAATATCCAGCTGTATCGATAAATATGTTTAGTTGTTTAATAAAGAAAGGTCTCATTAGCATAATTGGATTTCTGGGAAAAATTTCCCAAATACTGAAGAGTTCTGTTAGAATAATCTTGATGGTTTCGTAGATCTTGACAGAAAATCGATAGACAGAGAGTGTTTGCTGGATAAATCTTTCATTTATTGACATTCGACTCTGTTTGAGAAGAAGAAAAACGGGGGAATAGCTGATTTGAGAAGTTTGTTGTTATGGGGACGAATTCAAATTACTTCTACTGCTTTGAAAATGATGACAACTCACGCGATCTTTGATCGATTCATCACCCAAGATGGAAACCAGCGGGAGTGGTCTCCCCTAACTTTCTCGTTTACTCCTAAACATGTAGAGAAAAAAAAATAAGCTAAAAGGCAGTAAAACAAACAAGAACCCCTAACGCAGTGGATAAAAAAAATAAGAGAAACGTCATACTACGGAAGTGGAATTAGAAACCGACATGATTCCCAATAAGGCTGGGTGTAGACAAAGTAAACGAAATTTGCAAATTGAACGACTTTTTTTAACCGATTGACACAAAAATTGGACACAAATCTATCATTGAGGTAAGAAGGCCACATACCAAATTTCATTTATTAAAGTAATTTTTTACTTTCTCGTACAAGAAGTATACAAAGAGAAAGTATTGCAAACGTCAAAAAATTCGATCTCGAGATGTTGACGAATCTCCACATTTTAGACCTCCCTGAGTCCGAAAAACACAATTTTGGAATTATGTATGTCTGTGTGTCTATGAACACGATAACTCGAAAACTATTGGAGCTAAGGGGATGAAATTTGGTATGTGGTCTTTACACATAATTTGTAGGTTTCTATCGAATTTTGGACAAAATACGTGCACGGGAAGTCTGTCTGTCTGCATGTCAGTGTTGATGTATACGCGATAACTCACAGACTTAGATAGCTAGGTGGATAAAATTTGGTACACATTTTTATCATCAGGAATGTAGGTTTGTACAAATTTTGGACCAAATCTGTCGAAGAGTTGACTGTCTGCCGGACAGTATAATCGCATACTTCTAAAAATTATATCTCCTAAACCCTTTGGCTTAGATACATAAAAATTAGTATGACGGTTGCTAACATTAATTATAGATCTGTGCCCAAATTTCATTTCAATCGGTTGAAAAAAGGCTTTCAAATTGCATATTAAATTTTTTTTACTTCCTCACTGGAAGTAATCTCTGCGCATGCGCAAGCTATTCAGCGATAGCGAACGAGGTTATTTTCTCTTGTTTTCTTTTGGCTGGTACACGCCCTCGTATTATTGGACCTTTCTAGAGTGTGATAGAAAATAAATATTGCTAAATTTAATACATACCCATTGTAAGATCCCCTAAGATCCCCCAGATCATTAGCGGTAACTTTTTTTCCCACGCCATGGACCACCGGACAGAGCAGGTGCCTCAGCGGGGAGTCCTCATTAAAACGCCGCCAAAGGGAGCTGGATTTGAGTCTGGCGCCCTCGGTCTGCTCTTTAGTGGACGTGATGAAAAGGGTCAATTATCTCGAGCATGAGAAACCGCTGGCGACGGAAGGACAAGCCCAGAAAAGGTAAGGAGCCAATAAGGGCTCGCTGAGGTGGGCTCCACTTACAAAATGGACGTGGATTTGTGGAAAGGTTTTTCTGGACCGTTCCCCGAGGAGGAGGACGAGAGAGTAAAAAGGAGGTGCGAGGGAAGAGAAGAGGGGAGATTTTTGGAAGGCCTCTTAGGAAGAGGACGGCGACGAGCGAGGGCTCGATTTTCTTGGTAACAAGATAGACTTGGGTCACTGAGACCAATTTCATTCTTTTTAGGCCACTAGTGGAAGTGGGCCTGTGTTGGTTAATGAGCACTGTATAGGACTTTAATCGTCTGTACCTGAACTATCATTATGCATGTAATAATTTCATCTTATTTAATCAAGATATATTATTTAATCAATATTCAATAAAAACTCTTGCACGCACGTGCTAGAAATAAGAGTATTTCTTGGCTCTGGACCTTCCTCCCCAGAGTCGTTGGCTGTCCAAAACGTTACACCATCTCTTTGAATTTGATTCTTCACCTAAATATTTTACAATCGGTATAATCTACAATGAAAATCCTTCCGATAGTCATTGCATTCTGGGTTACAGTAGGTTCGAATTTTTTATGCACGCGGGGGGAGGGGAAATGACAAATTTTTGAGAAATAGACAGGAAAGTTTAGGGGAGGCCACTCCCGCTGGTTAAAGAAGTTATTGCGTTCAGAAGTATGCGATTATACAGACAGATAGTCAAACCTTTGACGGATTGGGTCTAAATTTTGATACAATTCTACATTCCTGATGATAAAACTGCTCATCAAATTTTATCCATCTAGCTATTTAAGTTTGTGGGTTATCGCGTTCACATGAACACGTACATACAGACAGATTTCCAGTGGATAGATTGTGTCCAAAATTTGATAGAAACCTTCAAATTATGTGTAAAGATAACATACCAATTTTCATCCCCTTAGCTCTAATAGTTTTCGAGTTATGGTGTTCACAGACGGACAGACATAATTCCCAAATTGTGTTTTTCGGACTGAGGGAGGTCTAAAACGTGGTGATTCGTCAACATCTCGAGTTCGAATTTTTTTACTATTACTATACTTTCTCTTTGTATACTTCGTATACGAGATAGTAAAAAAAAAGGGGGGGGAATAGTTGAATTGACAAGTCTGTTGTTATGGGAACGGCATCAAATTACTTCCAGTTCTTTGGAAATGATGACAACTCACGCGAACATTGATCGATTCATCAACCGTTAAGACAAGACGGGAAAAAGTTCTGATCTTTATCGGGAAACTGGGGTCAATGAAAACTTTGATAGTTTCCATACAAACGAATTTATAGGTTTTAACTTTTGCTTAAGTAAATAAAAAATTTCTCCAGAACATTTGCATTATTGGTTGGAAGTAGAAGCCTTTTCTATAACCAGCGGGAGTGGCCTCCCCTAAACTTTGTCGTATACTTTTCAAACATTTGTCATTTCCCTTCCCCCTGCGCTGATAAAAAGTTCGAACCAACTGTAACCCAGAATGCAATGACTATCAGAAGGTTTTTCATTGTAGATTATAGTGATAGTAAAATATTGAGGTGAAGAATCATATTCTAAGAGATGCCTATGTATTAAAACTTCGCAATATTTATTTTTTTATCAAACTCTAGCAATGCGAGTTCCGCGTGCGGAGAAGAAAACAGGAGGATAGCTTCCGCATGCGCAGAGATTGCTTACAGTACGCAAGTAAAACAAGACGCCCTAAATGTTTGCCTCCTTACAAAATCTCGCCGCCAGAATTGGTTTTGGCAAACTGCCAATTTTTCGGAGTGTCCCTTCTTTGCACATGCATTTCTACCACTACGCATGCCCATGGAGTTAAACATGAATGCG
Organism: Araneus ventricosus; assembly: GCA_013235015.1. Taxonomy (NCBI): domain Eukaryota; kingdom Metazoa; phylum Arthropoda; class Arachnida; order Araneae; family Araneidae; genus Araneus; species Araneus ventricosus. The sequence continues at coordinate 5,399 of BGPR01045627.1, read as the reverse complement.
ATTATACAGATCGACAGACAGTCAGCCCGTTGACGGATTTGGCGCAAAATTTTATACGGACCTACATTCATGACAATAAAACTGTGTACCAAATTTTATAAATCTAGCTATCCAAATTTTTGAGTTATAGTGTTCGCATGACTTCGGACATGCAGACAGACAGACTTCCCGTTGACGGATTTTGTCCAAAATTTGATAGAAACCTACAAATTATGTTTAAGAACCGCGTACCAAATTTCATCCCCGTAGCTCTAATAGTTTTCGAGTTATCGTGTTCACAGACACACAGACAGACATAATTCCCAAATTGTGTTTTCGGACTCAGGGAGTTCTAAAACGTGGAGATTCGTCGAAATCTCGAGTTCGAATTTTTTGACGATTGCAATACTTCCTCTTTGTATACGAGAAATTAAAAATTTAAATATCACACATTAGTAGGGATGGCGGATATTGAGAAAATAACCGGTTTTCGGTTATTCAGGTTTTTTCACCTCCGGTTTAACCTGGTGGTTATAACCGCTCAAAATAACCGGTTTTCGGTTATTCAGGTTTTTTCACCTCCGGTTTAACTTGGTATGGTAACTGCTCAAAATAACGTTCTTACAGGTTTTTTACTGTTGAACGTTTAACTACAAAGTCACTTGGTTTTCAGTTCACCTCCGGTTTAACTGGTGGTTAGTTAACCGCTCAAAATAAAACGTCTTATTCAGGTCCTCATGGCTCTGGGTTTAATCTCGTACAACTGGTTCTTTCAGCTTCCTCCGGTTTAACCTGGTGGTTATAACCTGCTCAAACCAACGGTTTGCTTATTCTAGGTTTTTCATCCCGTTTAACTTGGTGGTTTAAATCGCGTCAAAATAACGCGTTCTTTGTTATTCATTTTACCTGGTTTAACCCTGTGGTATATAACCGATAAAAAAAACTCGGCTTTCTGTTATTCAGGTTTCTCCGGTTTAACCTCGGTTGTTATAACTCGCCTGCACAATATACTGGTTTTCGGTTGATTCCAGGTTTTACTTTCCTCCGGTTTTAACTTGGTTATAACTGCTCAAAATAAACGTTCAGGTATTCAGAGCTCTTTTCACTCCGGTTTAACCTTCAGGTTATAACTGCTCAAAAAACTGGCTTACGTATCAGGTTTTTTTCACCTCCGTTTAACTCTGGTGTTATAACTGGCTCAAAATAACTGAAATATTTTCAAGTTTTTTTTTAAAAAATGTATAAGAAAACAAACGCCATTTGTAGACAAAATTTTTTATTAATATTATTTTTACAGGAAATCAATCCATTGGCCAATATTTATCTGTTCATAAAGACTCTTTGAGTCATCCTCCAACCAACAGACGCCTCGAGGAAGCGGTTATTGTTGATCGGCCTAAGATGATGCAATTCAAAGCTTCATAAGTTGGTAAATTTTAGTCTAATCGAAATTAAAATCTTCCGATCCGGTTTTTTTCTCGGTTATTGGATTTAAAAAAATAACCGGTTATAACCGGTGCAAAAAAATAACCGAAGAAATCCGATTTACCAAAACAGAGAAAAACGGTAGGTTTTTCCCATACCTACACATTCCCAGTCTGCTAAAACCTCCATAAAAGGTGATTTATATTAATGTAGGATATTACCCGTAGAGAATAATTTAATCACTGTATAAAGAAGGATGTAAGAGCTAGATTAATTTTTTTGGCGATAGATGGAGCCAGAGTTCTGCTCTACGATCTGCGAGCAGCGCCCTCTTTTTCCCGACAAAACCAGACTGCACGCTGAGAGCACCGCAGGCGGCCGAAATGTTAATACATCTCTCATTACCTCTGTTATAAATCAGATCAGTCTTGGCGCAGTTAAGCCGCCGATTTTCCCACAATGGCAACTATGTCCCGTCTAACTTTCCTTATGGCTCTGTAAATCTCAAATACCGTAATATTCTTAACCCGTAAAATCTATCCCTCATTAATCTAGCTCCATTAGTTAAATTTGACTTCATGTAAATTCTCAACACTCTCGCAAACTTCCTATGCACTGTTACAAACATGGAAAGTCGCTTCCCAGCAATGCAAGTCTTATGGTTGGGAAGAGAGTTTTATAAGGTTAAGCATGGAGTGACCTCAGCGACTGTTATGGCACCCCTGACCTTGGCGACGAGCTTGGCGACTATTTTGGCGACCTTGGCGACAAATAGATGATTCCCGAAAATGCAACCCTTTTCTCGATATTTCTACTAGGAAAGGGAATACACGAGAAAACACCATGTGACGTCACGGCCCATCGGAGAGAATATTTAAGGACGGCACATGGATCAGAGGAGCGTCTTGATCGACTGGTTGATCGCCTTGAAGCGCGAACGTCTTTGGAGTTCTATCCGCTGTGTGAGCTAATCAGCTGGTGAGCTGAGCTGTTATTGTCGTTACTAGTTATTTGCTGACTGTTTGTGTTGTTAAATGTCAAAGTGCTGAACTGTCATTACCTGTGAATTGTTGTCTATTTACATTGGTAATCTGTGCAAGAACTATTGTTTCCTGTACCTGTACTACGTGTTTTCCTGCATATTTATAAATAAACCTTCATTCTCCATTATCCTGCGTGTTGGACTGTTCACACCATACACCCACAGTAAGACGTTTTTCAACAGTACATATATCTTTCTCCCCTGTAAATTCTCCCTATAGTATTTAAATAAATGTTTTGTATTTAACTTGAAGTCTACTCATTTATTTCATGTAATATTTTGTTCTAAATTTAATGCAATAAAACCCCTTAAATCCCCTAGACATAAACCCTAACTACTTACCCCTTAAAGATAATCCCTCCTTGGCCATTTTGGTTAATTGAAAGGAATCCCACATTAATCCCCTAACATTTTCATTTTCTTCGCTATCTCATAAGATGACCCCTCCTGTTTTGGAAGGAGGCTGTGGATACTTGAGATGCTTATGGATTCAACGTCATTTTTACTTTCTCGTACAAGAAGTATACAAAGAGAAAGTATTGCAATCGTAAAAAAATTCGAACTCGAGATGTTGACGAATTTCCACGTTTTAGACCTCCCTGAGTCCGAACCAGCGGGAGTGTTCTCCCCTACATTTTTTCGTATACTTCCCCCAAAAGGTGCCGTTTCTCCTTCCCCCGCGTGATTAAAAAAAATTCGAACCTACTGTTACCCAGAATCCAATGACTATCAGAAGATTTTTCATTATAGTGATTGAAAAATATCTAGGCAAAGAATTCAAAGGGATGCGTACCGATTAAAACGCATCTGTCGCACACTGCTCTTGCCGTCTCAAGGACAAACTGACGTAATCGCTCCTTTCGCGAGCACAGAAGTACGCATGCGTGTGGAGACAGCGGATTGGTTTCAATGGTAAATTATACAGACCGACAGACAGTCAACCCGTTGACGGATTTGGCCCAAAATTTTATACGGACCTACATTCATGACGGTAAAACTGTGTATAAAATTTTATCCATCTGGCTTTTCAAGTTTTTGAGTTATAGCGTTCGTTGACGGATTTTGTTCAAAATTTGATAGAAACCTACAAATTATGTTTAAAGACCACATACCAAATTTCATCCCCGTAGCTCTAATAGTTTTCGAGTTATCGTGTTCACAGACACACACACAGACACACATACAGACAGACATAATTCCAAAATTGTGTTTTTCGGAATCAGGGAGGTGTAAAACGTGGAGATTCGTCAAAATCTCGAGTTCGAATTTTTTGACGATTACAATACTTTCTCTTTGTATACTTCGTATACGAGAAAGTAAAAACACAATTTGGGAATCATGTCTGTCTGTGTGTGAACACGATAACTCGAAAACTATTAGAGCTACGGGGATGAAATTTGGTATGCGATCTTCACACAGAATTTGTAGGTTTCTATCAAATTTTTTACAAAATCCGTCTTCTAGAAGTGTGCCTGTCTGTGTGTCCGTGTTCATGTGAACGCGATAACTCACAAACTTAAATAGCTATGTCGATAAAATTTGGTATGCATTTTTATCATCAGGAATGTAGGATTGTATCAAAGTTTGGACGAAATCCGTCAAAGGTTTAACTGTCTGTCTGTATATCGCATACTTTTGAACGCAATAACTTCTTTAAAAAATTACTTTGATAAATGAAATTTGGTATGTCGACTTCTTGCCTTATTGGTAGATTTGCGTCCAATTTTTGCGTCAATCGGTTAAAAAAAAGGCGTTGAAATTGCAAATTTCTTTTTCTTTATCTGACACCCAGCCCTATTGGTAATCACGCCGTCTTTTGATTCCATTTCCACGTTAGACGGTCTTCGGAAATCGTGGCGTGACGTTTAGCTTATTTTTTTCTCCACGGCGTTAGGGTCTCCTGTTCGTGTCACTGCATTTTAGCTTATTTTTTTCTCTACATGTGTTAGGAGTAGACGAGAAAGTTTAGGGGAGACCACTCACGCTGGTTTCATGTTTAACTCATTTAGTACTTAAGCGTCCCGTATCAATGCTTGACAATTATGGCAACCCTAGGTATAGCAGAAGTTCTACAATACAACATAAAACTCGTCCATAGTGTTTAATAGACTTGAAGTGCTTACATTTTGAATATCACGATATATTTTGTAGACAAGCCTTATTCTAGGATGCAATTCCTAACCTTGAACTTGTACAGATTTGCTTTTTATCACCATTTTTACTTTCTCGTATACGAAGCATACAAAGAGAAAGTATTGTAATCGTCAAAAAATTCGAACTCGAGATGGTGACGAATCTCCACGTTTTAGACCTCCCCGAGTCCGAAAGACACAATTTGGGAATTATGTCTGTGTGTCTGTGAACACGATAACTCGAAAACTGTTAGAGCTACGCGAATGAAATTTGGTATGTGGTCTTTACACATAATTTGTAGGTTTCTATCAAATTTTGGACAAAATCCGTCCACGGGAAGTCTGTCTATCTATCTGCACGCGGTCATGCGAACACTATAACTCAAAAACTTGAATAGCTAGATGGATAAAATTTGGTACACAGTTTTATCGTCATGACTGTAGGTCCGTATAAAATGTTGGGCCAAATCCGTCAAAGGGTTGACTGTCTGTCGGTCTGTATAGTTTACCATTGAAACCAATCCTTTATTTCCACGCGCATGCATACTGGAAGCAGTCTTCTGTGTACGCGAAAGGAGCGAATGACGTCAGTTTGTCCTTGAGACGGCAAGAGTGAAACCTAGCAGTGTGCGATAGATATGCGTTTTAATCGGTGCGCATCTCTTTGAATTCTTTGCCTAGATATTTTTCAATCACTATAATGAAAACCTTCCCAGTAGTCATAGATTCTAGGTAACAGTAGGATGAATTCTTTTTATACGCAGGGAAAGGAGAAACGGCACCTTTTTTACGAGTATACGAAGGTTTGCAGGAAACACTCC
>BGPR01045626.1:0-12268 GCA_013235015.1 Araneus ventricosus | reverse complement strand
AAAAAAAAGCGCTTTTATTAGGGCACTAAAATGTAGATTTGCTTTTATTTTTTATCGTTTTCATCTTTTGACTTTGATGATAATTCATTATAAATATCATGGAATCTAAATTTTAAAAGAAAACAACAGAGACTGAAATCCTATTGGAAAAGGAAAATTATATATGTGATATTTTAATTTAACTTTCTAAAGTAATCTTAATGACACCTCATTTTTAAATACTTCTACTTTCATCATAATTACTGTGACTACACTTTTCTTTACAAGTCATGATGAGAATGGTAAGTGGTGCGAGTATATACAGTGGGTAGAATATTTTTGTTGAGTATAACGGTGTATTTTACAAGGCCTGCGAAAAAATCCAAAAACTAGATTATTTTCGAAAAAAATAAATGTCAATTACATCCAATGAGCAACAGATTTATAAGTTATACCTCCTAAAATGTATATTCTAAAAAAGTATTTATGGATGGTCATTTAAAATGACTAAACGATTATAAATACCCAAAACTGGATATTTTTTCAAGAAATGTTGGAATGGGTGTGATTCAAAGTAAATTAAACTTTACTATAATACCCTTACACTGAATTTACCGAAAGAATTTTCCAATTTAAAAAAAAAATTAGTTTGAGTGGTAATTCAAAAAGAAACATATAAAATTTAAAAATACCTCCAAATGGATATTTTTGCAAAAAAAAAAAAAAAAATGACAGAATGTTATTCAAGATGAACATAAAAAATATAAATGCTCGAACAAGCTAGTGTATTTTTTTAAAGAAGTAGTTGTGATGAATATACTAGAATTAATTTAAGAAAAATATTAGCCCCTAAACTGGAGTATTTTGTATTTTTTAAAAGTAAGCTGTAATATAATTATATAACGAAAAAACAATTGCTATCAGGACAGAATAAGTATTCAAAGACTTAAAGTGGATCTGTTATGTTTTACAGGTTTTGAAGCTTTGACGCAACAATGGAATAATTTTTTAAGCGACCCATTTGCTATTTATACTAGCCGCATTCGGCGACAAACGCGTGTCGCCGAGGAATATAATTTAATGACTCTCTCGATTGTATAGTGTTGATATTCACAGGTAAATGGAAAATAATTTTAAAACTGAGTGCGATAGGGGAGATTTACTTCGCGTTCTTCTAGATGCCTTGCGCTTGTTCTGTTCTGCCCTTCATCAGAATTCCTAATGGATATAGTAATTGTTCAGTGTCAGAGTTACGTCCAGTTGTAATCAATCGGCGCAATTTTAGTTACTTAGGTATTTCAAGTCGAAAACACCGCGGCCGTTATATTAATTAGGTTACACATTACTAATAAGATATGAATTCTAAACGTAGCCATAATCGTTCAGTTTACTGGATTATTTCTTGATATACTTACTATCCTTGATTGCTTATCCACACTCATCAAATAAAAAAAAGAAAAAGAAACTCAATAGAATATTATTGGACTTCAACAATGGAAGAGAAACACAGGAATGTTTGTTTAAACAATGAAACGGTTTAGATTTCATTGTCACAATGAAATAATAAAAATATTTTTTAAAATTTATTAAAATTGGAAAAATCAAATGAAAACCTAATTATGTATAATGAAAATGAAAGTTTGTAGATTTTCAGATGGAATTATAAAATTAATTTTTTGTGTTGTACTATTCGGAGTTATTAATAAAACTCCAAAATTTCGTTTAATTTTAATTAATTAAATTTAAAAAAACAGTTATGACGTGCACATTCCCACTCTCCAAGAGTATTTGTAAACTGCATTTGTCTCTAGACCTAAGCGTCTGTCCTGTAAGTACCAAAACACACACATTCTTCTTTGATTAATTGAGCAGATAGTAGTACCCACGTGAATGTTGTGATCCATAATTTACCATTTCCAACAGAATCAAACATTCTTGTATTTGATTTACTGAATAGATTATCATTTATGCTATACAGTAATATTACTGTAATTTTACGTTAAAAAGTAAAAAAAAAGGAAAATTCTGTTGGGACTTTTAATGTTAAGGATGATAAAGTATCCAATGATGACCTGTAATGTGTGAGTACAAACTTGCCATATGTAAGCAAATAGAAACAAAAAAAAATGCTTCAAAAGTCTTGCTGGATTAAAAGGTTACAGAAAGGATAAAATAGCTAATGAATTTTTCTGTTATTCAGATTCCAACCATGACACTTGCATCAAATTTAGAGTTTCAGATAGTTTAGTATTGATGTTCCAGTCCAGATGTAAAATCCACGTTCCAGGAACTTGGTGTATGTGCTTATGTCTACTGCAATCAAATAAACACCACAGATTCAACAAGACAATTCACATTTCTGTTCTGAAATCTTTTGCAAAATAACTACTTTGTTGAAAGAGATATATAAGTGATGATACTTTCAGTTTTTTAAAAGTTAATTATTCTGAAACATCTCTGCTTATCAGCAGTCACGTACTTTCATCTAATTAATCCGCGAATTATAAACCATTGCTATCTTTCATTTTTAGTTTCTATTATCAGCTCTTTATCATTTTCCAAACTCAGATTTGACTTTTCTTTTTAATTTAGTTAGTTGTTTAAAACGCAGTTGATATTTAAGGCACTTATTAGATCCATTCAGTATAATATTGCATTTTGTTTTTTCTTATTCTTTTTTAGTTTTATATAAAATTTAAAGGTTCATATATTTACGAGCTTTTCTTTTTTTAATCTTATCTTGGCTCAATATATATACTCTCTATATATTTCATAATATATAGAGACATCTATTCTTTCATCGTGTTGTTTTACATAGACAGGGTAATTCAAAATAAATACTAAATCCCAGTATTTGGATATTTCGCAGTGCATTCACCTAAGATATATTTCCGCAAATAAATACCTAGGTATTTTACATCCTATGTCACGAAGGTTCTAAGGGAAAATTCCTCTTCTGAGTACTTAAGCGTTCTGCGCATTCATTTCAACCTTTTCCTTTTCCCAGCACATGAGCGTATAGGCAATTCAACAGCAGCACGCCGCAGGCTAAGACCTATTCTCTGTCACTTGGGCGTAAATACAGATAGTGCCTTTACCTAAAGAAATAAAACCACATGCCTAAAATAAAGAAGATTTGGACAATATCGTCTTTCATGATGACAATGGACTGCCTTCACCCTTAATAAAAGCCTGATCTTACATATATATCAAAGCGGAACTGCAGACTTCTTCAAGGGGTCACCTGCAAACAGAGGATTCAAGAAGAAGATATTTTTTTTGCGATTAGTTTTTTTATTGGATTGTATTGTAAAATTTTAACCCACCTTAGCAGATTAATTTAACTAGATTTTAATAGATTTTTATTAAATTAACCTAAAAACCAAGACTAAGTTACGGATAGAAAATTAAGAAATCAGGTTAAAAATTCCTTTTTAGTTTATATATATTTTTATATTTTTTAGAAAAAATAAAATTCGCAAAATCTTTTTTAAAACTTTTTTTTTACCATACTCAAAGATTTTTTGAAATTATAAACAATATCAAAATAAACAATTTCTAATTCCTTGTAATACCTCAAAAGAATTAATCAGGAAAATAATAATAAAAAAATTCAAATAGACGACATTTTTGGTTTCAAAATCGCTATTAGCTTAGTATATACCGTAGAAACTGTTTGGGAGTTTGGCCAGTATCCATTGACTTCACTATGAAACGAAAAATAACAATGAATGCATTTCCTAATTCAGCACGAAGTGAACATGTATTTCATAAATAGAACCTAGGTGTTAACAGTTAATTCATTAAAACAAAAATCATACCAGGTGGCATATGAAATATAAATCAAAAGAATTTAATTAAATTAATCTCTATCAATTGTTGGATAAAGCAGGAATGAATGGAATGTTCCATCACTTGCCCTGTCTCTTAGATCGACTCCATCCTCCAGACATCTGATCATTCAGCAGCCGGGCGAACTCATTCAGTGCTCCAGGCGACTCGTTGGACAACAGGGCTGTCGTCAACAGGAGGAGATAATCTTGAATTCATTGCGAGACTACAAATCATAGATACTACAAGTCAAAACATTAGTTTTTGAAAGAGACGAGATTTCTAGCAAAACCTAGACCAGCTTTGCGAGCTCACTCGTGCATCGAGATTATCTCTTTGCCACATCCCTCTGACAGTTGAATTATGTGACTACACTCGTGCGTCAATTATACTTTTGCCGGAGATACACTCGTGCGTCAATTATGTCATTTAAAACATAAGCTAAAATTAATTCGTAGACGCGCAGGGCAGGATTATCAAATAGGCGAAGTGACAGCACCTGTGAGCCCCAGGCCTCGACATTTTTTCCTGGCATTTTCAGGGCTATTTAATTTGTACTTTCATTTGATTTACAAGAGGCCATGTACTCGAGCGTAATTAAACTTAGGAAGTACCATTTAAATTTCAAAACACCATTCTTACAATTTTTCATGTTTTTCCAATTCCTCCTCTTTATACGTGAGAATATTAGAAACTATTTTTTAAAAGCTCACCAGCAATTAAACGTGTTTTTATTTGAGTTTGTAGTAATTATGTTTAAAACACTTATATAGATATTGTAACAATGGCATTTTGTCTCGCCCTCCTGCGGTGGATGGCGCTGTATTTGACTTTCCGAGAGGAAAGAACGAGAGACAAGGTGACATGAGACTTCGTGCAGAAGGGCTTTTTGGCTCTCTGCAGGGACGGACAAAACTCGACATGCGTAGAGAGTTGAATATTTATAACAAGTATAAACTTAGTTAATCTAAATAATTCTATGTGGTAGATGTGTGAACAATAAATTTAATTTAATTCAACTATGGCCAACTTTATTTTTAACCGTCAGATTTCACTTCTGTAGGCTAGCCGAAAATGACGGCTAAAATATTAAATTAAAATCAATAAAAAAAATCTGACTTTGGTAGTTTGGGGGACGAAGGACCGTGAATTGCTTTGTCTAGGGACCCGGGGCCCTAATCCGGCCCCTGTGGGCAATTCAAAACCCGATACAACCAGAGGAGTGGTCTCCCTAAACTTTCTCGGCTCTCTAGCACATGTAGAAAAAAATAAGCGAAAGGCAGTAAAACAGGTGGGAACTTCTAACACTTGATGGAGAAAGAAAATAAGCAGGCATTCATACCCGTTCCGAAGGTCAGTCCAACGCGGAAGTGGAATTAGAAGCGGGTGATTACCAATGAGGGCTGGAGTGTAAGATAAAGAAAACAAGAATTTGCAATTTGAACGCCTTTCAACCGATTGACTACAAAAAATTGGACTCAAATCTACCATTAAGGTAAGAAAGGTCCGCATAACAAATTTCATTTATCAAAGTAATTTTTAGAAGTGTGTGTTCAAAGTATGAAATTGTACAAACAGTCTCAATTTTGACGGATTTGGTGCAAATTTGATACAAACCTACATAACTGAGTAGTAAAATGTATCAAATTTTATCCATCTAGCTATTCAAGTTTTGTGAGTTATCAGCGTTCACGTGCTTTGGACATACATGGACGCATTTTTCAAAATTTGATGAAACCTGCAAATTATATGTAAGATCACATGCCAAATTTCATCCCTGCAGCTCTAATAGTTTCGAGTTATCGCGTTCTGAACAGACACACACACAGGCAGATATAATTCCCAGAATTGTGTTTTTTTCGAACTCAGGAGGTCTAAAAGTATGGCAAATTCATCAAAATCTCAGTTCAGATTCTTTGACAATTACAATACTTTCTCTTTGTATACTTCGTATACGAGAAAGTAAAAAATGAACGATATTCCATTAACAACTCAAATGTTCTGTGGACATGTGGGTGACTCAATACAGAGAGAGAGAAATGGGAGGCATCTAATTAGATTGTACAAAAAAACAAACAAGTTAGGTATCCGCAATTAACGATAATGATATCTAAACATTAAGATGCCCCCATCTAATTTTTTAGGTAAATTATTTACAGGAAGACTACTTATAGCAATCGTTTCGTGACACGACTTCGGAGAATTTCTGAACAGTTTCTCCAAAACCACCCTTCGTTTAGAAGTTTATTTATAAATAGGTATATACAGGGTGATTCAAAAACCCTTAAGACAAATTTTAATCTCTTCCAGGCGCAATTTATCTTGAGTTTATGGATTTAAAAAATGTCGATTTTTTTTAATGTTTATTTTTATCAGTAATTTCTTTAAAAATAAGATGGCACCATTGGTATACAAGTTTTCCTTAAAAAAAGGAACATTCTGCAAAAATAAGAAAGAACACTGTAAGTTGAAACTTTCCACCTAGCCTAATGAATTAGATTTTTGAAGTAATGCAAGTTAGCTAAGATGTAAATCAAGGAATAACTAACGGACTAGGGAATAACGAATTTCCTAACTTAAGTGTTCGTATATTAAGTTACGATACCTAACTATTAAGATCTTTTCCCACATCATTTTTCTGGATACTGTATAACATTTTTTTTCGGATAGGGTACATTCCTTAGACATGTTTTGTTTTCTGTTGATAGAACTAATAGATTATATTTTGGAAGTAATGCAAGTTAGCTAAAATATAAAATCAAGGAATAACTAATGGACTAAAGGCAATAACAGATTTCCTAGCAAGTGTTATGTATTATGTTACGACACCTAACTATTAACCGTCAGAGGCAGCGCCTACACAAGATTTTACGACATATTGTGCATCGTATTACATAAATATATCATTGCTGTTTTACAAAATAAATACAGCCTAATATTTATATTATCTATATTTGTTAAGCTTAATAGTAAACAAAAGATTTTATAAATAAAAATTGCCTTAAATTTATAAAAGAGAACAGTAAATATGTAATACGATACACAATGCAAGTATCTCTTGAAAACCTTGCTAGAAGGAGTTGAATCTTTCCCCATATAATTTTTTGGATACTTTATAACATTTTTCCGTATAGCTTTTGTTCAACCGAACACATCTTTTATGTTCTGTTGATAGAAATAATGAATCTAGATTTTTTGATAATGCAAGTTAGCTAAAATATACTAGAAATAACTAACGGAATGCTGAATTTCCTAACTAAATGTTCATATATTATGTTACATTTTACTATCTATTAAGATTTTTCCTATATCATTTTTTGGATATATATAACATTTTTTTTTCGTATAGCTTTTTTGTTCAACCAGACATCATTTGTATGATGAACTTGATGTAAAAAGTTTGAACGAGAGTACCTTTGGTTTTTTCTGGTGCTTCATTTATATTCTCTAATCTTGTAAGATTCCCAAGAGAGCAATGATGTAAAATGGAAGTAACGCTGGAAGGCAGAACATTAAGCATCACTAGCGTTTGGAAATCCATACTAAGACAGGTTAAAGACCATTAAGATCAAGTCAGTATTTGTCCGTCAGGGAATTATAAACCGAACATTAAAACCTTTAGAACGTTACATTTTTTTTAAAAAAATAATTTAACAAATAAAGTCAAAATTTTAACGTGATAGTTATAGACGAATACTATCTATAAATTGCGTTATATAGTTTATAGGGGCATACATGGTGCAAGCCGTTCAAAAAAATGCACTACAGGCAGTGGCATCCGTCCATTAGGTCTGCAGAGCTACCTTCTACCCTGAGTGCAAGCTTGCATTTTAACGAGATCTTATTTTCTTACTTTTCACTCTCAGGTTTCAATGAGGAAACACGAAAATGCAAAAGTATTAAAATTGGAAAAAAAAAGACATAAAATGAATCCAAACGAGAGAAGGTCTGAGTTGCAAAATAATCTGACCCCGAAATCCGTTCACTGGGCGGAAAATTCGGAGTGAAAAGCAACTCTTTCTCCTTTAACTTAGACGGGCTCTGGGCTGAAAGTCAACACAGCTCTGGCTGGCGCAGACCAACTGGTGAAAGAAAGAAAGATGTTCTTTTTAATATATTTTTCTTTTCCTCCTCTCACACAAGTTGCAATCTCATCGTCTGTTTATGGTTTCGGTTCAAGGATTTAGACGATGATTCAAATATTCTAAAACTTTCAAATTTTTAGAGTATTTGAAGTAAAAAAAATTAAGTAAAAACTGTTTTTGTTAGTTGTTTAGTTTTAGCATTCACTTGTTCCATCACCACAGTTTTCCATAAAATCAGCGTACTCGCTTGTACTTGGCTAAAACACAAAATTTTTTTTGGGGAAGTTTTGCGATCCCATGTTCCATTGCGTGGTCTGTTCGTCTTGATGTGCACTATCGCCCTTCTAATATTATCAAAACCCTTTTTGAATACCCTGTATAACCCAACTGAAAGTATCGACCAACGACAGTAACTTTAGAATTCCTAAATAATTTCAACAAGATTTTTTAAAATTTCCTAATTATAAGAGTTCCTTTTCAATTATTCTTATTTTCCTAAAGTGCGCAAATCGCTCCCCTAAAATTAAATCATTTTTTTCTCTCTCTTTTCGGCGAATTAAATATTATATTTCGTATTCCAAATTCTGATGGAGAAGTGCAAGCAGTCCACTCTGCATATTTACGGATCCTACTATGGTTTGGATTGAAGTCGCTTTTCATTGGCTCTCAGCGTCACGTGACTTCTCTTACTTCTGAATGATGTCATAGGAGCGCGCTTAGTTTGGATTTCGATTTTTGTCTTAGCTATTGTATCATGGAGAAACCAAAATTATCTTTTAATTACGATAATTTGGATATTTCTAAAGGGAATGATGAATTCAAGATAAAGATAATTTTGGGTTTTCCATGATACAATTGGTAAGACAAAAAAATAAGCGCGCTCCTATGACATCATTCAGAAGTAAGCGAAGTCACGTGACGCTGAGAGTCAAAGAAAAGCGAACTGAATCCAAACCATAGTAGGATCCGTAAATATGCGTCCACTCTCGCGGCACTAAGCAACTTACGCGTCGTTGCCAATAACATCAGATGAATTTTGGTAGCGCTAAGCAATGGTTGTCTCCGAGAGAGATGTCTTCTCTGATCTATGAAATTGAATTACAGATAGGCACCGTTTGCGCGTCTTTCAAGGGACTGACGTATAAATGAGAAGACTTATAATCGAAATTTTACAAAACAACTTTTATCATTAGAAATTTGATGCTACTAAAGCAAATTCATTTAAAAAGTATTCATTTTAAAGCTTTTTTAAGATAGTACTAGTATAATACCACACAATATGAAATCAAAAGATAATTTTTTTAAAATTAAACATTTCTAATATAATAGCCCAGATCTCTCGGTTACGCTCTGACGTCATCAACAATAAAACTCGAGCCATAGCACTGCGAGACGTTAAACAGCATTATTTCATTGTTAGAGAACCTACATTTCAGTCATTTTAAATTTAAAAGAGTAATTGTCGTTCTAATTTCAAATTTAATAACTCTAAAATAGTGAAATAAAATTTGCTATAGATTGATATAAAATTTATCTCGCTATGATAAACAGCTCCCGAGAAATTTTAAATTATATTAATCATATATTTCGAATTAATTTCCGTTTTTCAATAGAAAGTAGTAAATTACTTCAGTGGTATATCATGCGCGTGATAAAATTTGGACGCCACGATGCATCTCATTATTTAGTGCAACGGTGATGATATAATTTGATAATATTTTTGGCAATGTTTTGGCAAAAGTGCTTTGTTTTGATTAGACAGCCGAAGTACAAGGAAAATTGTTAAACAGCGAAAAATACTTCACACGGAATATTCTTTACCGAGAGGTTTTTTGAATAAAGAAATATGTAAATAATTTGCAAATAAAAACAATATTTCCTGTCATAAAACATATGTTTATTTTATTTGTTTTCAATCAACGTTAAACATTTCTCTCACATATGTATATCTATTTAAACACGTCAAAGTTGACGGGAAATCTCTCGAATGAAGAGGCAATTTTCACCCGTCACACCATGACTGGTGATTTTTCTAGTTTATCATAAAAGTGAGAAAAATCGCACCTTTAATGCATATCTTTAGTACTAATTATACATATCTTATACAATTTATGTGCATGCAAGCAAGCACTTAATTAAAAAAATATATAACTGTCGTGTGACGTGCTAATTGTCTGTAAGTATTATGAATCGAATTAATTTCATTGAATGTTTTTTCACTATTCTTTTGATAAAAGAAATAAGTTTGAAGTTTTTCAATACAGTCCATTGCGTCTTTAAAGGAAGGTGGAATAACTTCTTAATCTTCGCTTAAATTACCACCAGACAATTTGCCTTCGATTAATTCACCAATTGTGAATAATTTAATAATTGTCTGTGAGTATTATGAATCGAATTAATTTCATTGAATGTTTTTTCACTATTCTTTTGACAAAGGAAATCAGTTCGAAGTTTTTCAATACAGTCCATTGCGTCTTTAAAGGAAGGTGGAATAACTTCTTAATCTTCGCTTAAATTAGCACCAGACAATTTGCCTTCGATTAATTCACCAATTGTGAATAATTTAATAATTGTCTGTGAGTTTTATGAATCGAATTAATTTCATTGAATGTTTTTTCCCTATTCTTTTGACAAAGGAAATCAGTTCGAAGTTTTTCAATACAGTCCATTGCGTCTTTAAAGGAAGGTGGAATAACTTCTTTATCCTCGCTTAAATTAGCACCAGACAATTTGCCTTCGATTAATTCACCAATTGTGAATAATTTAATAATTGTCTGTGAGTATTATTTATCGAATTAATTTCATTGAATGTTTTTTCACTATTCTTTTGACAAAGAAATTAAGTCCGAAGTTTATCAATACAGTCCATTGCGTCTTTAGAGGAAAGGAAGGTGAATACTTCTTTAATCTTCGCTTAGAATTAGCACCAGAATTGACCTTGATTCATCTGACTCCACCTCAGAATAATTTAATAATTGTCTCGTGAGTTTTATGAATCGAATTATCTCATTGAATGTTTTTTCCTATTCTTTTGAATAAAGAAATCTTGAAGTTTTTCAATCACAGTCCATTGCGTCTTTAAAGGATAGGTGGACAATTAATCTTTCAATTGCTAAAATTGTGATTAATTTGCCTTCGATTAATTCACACCAATCAGAATAATTTATCAATTGTCTTCGAGTATATGAATCCAATTAATTTCATTGAATGTTTTTTCCAAATATTCTTTTAGCTATTAAAGCGAAATCAGTTCGAAGTTTTCTACTAGTCCATTCAGTTCTTAAAGGAAGGTGGAGACAATCCTTGTCTTCTCTTAAATTACAGATCATACTTTTGCTTTCGATTAATTCAACACAATTTGAAGTCAATAATTTAATAATTGACCAGAAGTATTAGTGAATCGAATTATTTCTTATGAATGTTTTTTTCCTATTCTTTGACAAAGGAACAGTTTGAAGTTATCTATGCCAGTCCATTGCGTCTTTTAAGAAGGCTAGAATAGTAATTATTTCTCGCTTAAATTAGCTACTGTAGAGTTACTTCTGTTGGATTAATCTACACCAATTGTGAATAATTTAATAATTGTCGTGAGTATTATATTATCGAATTAATTTCATTGAATGTTTTTTCACTCATTCTTTTGACAAAAGAAACTTAGTCCTGAAGTTTATCAATATACAGTCCATTGCGTCTTTAGAGAAGGTGTATTATCTTCTTAATCTCGCTTAAATTAACACCTGACACCTGGTTCTATTAATTCATCTATTGCAGAATAATTGAAGTTATTATGGGCATCTTTATCACAGTTTATATACTAGAAAGGATTAAATTTTCACATTTCAGAACGAGGAAACAGACGTGTAATCGAAGTTTTCGTCGTATAAACGAAGCACTTTATCACGTAAATGGATACGAATGAATCAGAACTATGCGATGAAACGACATATAAACGGTGCTTTACCGTACAGAACCCCGCTAATCCGAAATTCCGGTTAATCCGAACTGGTCGTATTTTCTGAAAATTATAGCGGCCTGAGGAAGATTACTGAAAAGATTTCAGCACATACTAAAACAAAAAAAAGTACCTTTTCAGCATGATAATTTGGTAGTGTCTTTGAGAATTTGCTGGGTTGGGTCCTGCTGTTAACGTGCGAACCCAAATCAACCGGGGTACCAGAATAGACCCTTTGAGTTCGCCAAGATAAGGTCACTTCATGTAAACCATCCATTATTCACAAAAGGGGGGGGAGACATACTCTCTTTCATTGCTTTGAATAAAAGAATTGAGATGGTAGTACTGAGTACTTATAACTTACATTTTTTAGAACACATCTTTTCTTTTAGCAATACGTAACTGAAACATGGCCAACAGA
>BGPR01045625.1:0-12269 GCA_013235015.1 Araneus ventricosus | reverse complement strand
TTCGAATAAAAAATTAAAACAAAAATACAAATTAGAAAAACAAACATGGTATGAATAAATGAACATTAAGAGTTATAAATGAGTAAGTTTCTTCGTTGGAGTGGAATCCTCGAAGATAATTTGTTTCCATAACAATATACAATATTCTCTGTTATTTATGTTTTTGTCTTGTAGTAATACAATATTCTGTATTTGCAGCTTCGCATTACGAAACCTGCCTTATTAAGACAGCATTTCAATGTACCACTATGCTTCCAGAATGCATGGATAAAAACTGATCTACATTTACCATTAAAGAATTGTTACAGCTCTTTATTTAAATTCTTGTAAAAATAAAGAGGGGTAACGTTTCAGTCAGTCCATTATTAACTGAATATGAGTAAAAACAAAATAAATACTTTGCACTAATAAAGAATTCCGGAAAGAAAACGTGAAAAGAACCATCAAGAATGGTCTACCCTGGATATTCCCGTATATACTCTAATGAAGATGTCGTCCACTCGACTAAATCTTCGGATATTGGGCAATAGCTAAGATCGCCACGGGTGATCAGATATTTATTGGCCTTGGAATCAAAGACCGGTGCAAGGAGGAAGGATGAAAACCCAAGCGGGAATGACACTCCTTCCAAAATTTGAGTATTGTGACGCTGTATGGCGCAACTTGTGCTTCGGAGTATATTAAAGAAAACCCAGTACGCATTTTGGGCGTCTTTTATTAAACGGATTAATTCCAAAATTTGACACATATATACAGTTTTAGTTACAGCATCGTATTCTAAATTTCTTTCATCTATTTAGTTGCTTTCTTTGTATTATCGCGGTCACAATCACGGAAATAAACAGACTAAATAAATGTCATACATTTAACGGATTTCGGTCAAAATTTCATAGACATTTAGAACTGTGATGATGAAATTATGAACCAAATTTTATAAATTACTAAACATTCATTTTATGAAAATTAAAATACAATATAGAGGCCCCAAATTTGATCCATGCACCTCTTCGCGTATTTTAGTTATCTTGTTCACATGCTCACGAACGGACGGACAGACAGATAGAAGACTTTCATTTCAAGAATTTTGTCCAAAATTTGACAAAATCCACAATTTTGGTCTACAGATCGCAAATCAAGTTTCATTCGACTACGCCATTGTGTGTTTGAATTATTGTGTTCACAGACAGCGACCACAATTCAAAAATGCGTTTTCCGGACTGAAACATGAAAATTCTACAAAATCACGAAGTCAAATTTTTAAATATTACAATTCTTTGTCTTCGTTTATATCGTATAAAGGCAAATAAATATGATTGTAAATCATAAAAAATCACCGTAGCTATTACTCACAGCAGTAATATTAAGTTTTCGTTAAAACCGTGAAAATTCTATTTTATTTTATTGTTTTCAATCTTGAAACAAAACTAAAGAAGTGAAATTTCATGGTTTTGATTCTCTAATGCTAATTCAACTTCAGGCGAAATTTTGAAAAAGAAATTTACAACGCTCTTAGACCTATATTTGCCTGAGAAATTATAAATTTTTCAAAACATTTCAACGCTGTAAATCTTTCTAATGTTTCGAGTAGTAATCCATTGAATCATGATGATCGCAACTTTAAAAATGCTTTTTAGGAATCACAATAAAACCCACCTTCGATCAACATCTCGAAAATAGCAGAGAGCTCAGCGATCTAATAATGCAGAAGACACCTTTTATGTCGAAATAAGCAAAATGTCAAATAACGCCCTACATATATATTAACTCTCTGACTGCCATATCTTTAAAAATTTCTAATTAGGTGCATCGTTCTCAAACATGTTCAAATGCGTTTGTATAAGCGACTTGTTATTTATGTGCAAGGCTTTATTAGAACAATACGATTCGATACTGTAATAGTTCTAAGCAAACACAATAGCGTGCGGAAATCGAAGGACGCAGCAGAAAATAGACTTATTTTCTAACAGAGGGAATCTCATGTTAAGCAGTCAGAGGATTCAAGAAAATTTAAACCCCGGATAATTTTTTCATAAATTATTTATTTATGAAATCAACAAAATAGTGTTGCCGTCTTAATTTTATCAGATAGTGAAATATTAAATATGCAGAAAATCCCTATTGCAATTTTTAGTAAGAAAATCCATCAAAATGCGTTATTTGATTTAGAAATTGAGACGTTTCCATATAAGATAAATTACTGTAGATGAATGCTGGTAGATTCAGTTTTTTCATTCTCTTTCTTATTAGCTTAATTAACAAGACATTTTTCATAAAATTTTATATTTTGGCATTGTTGAGAGACATTTTTTGCTCAATATTCTTTTAACCATTAAATGTTATCGTTAACAATTAGTTCTGTATGCAGTAGAACATCGTGTGTCTCCCCACCAACATCTGTTTTCATTGTGTTTCACCCTCCTTTTCTTCATCTTAGTTTTCAAACAATTCCAATGTTGTCATGGATTTTGAAGCACATTATTGATTCCAGGGACACCAGAAGTCATAATTTGTGTCTCGAGGAGTTCCCTTCTTAGTCCCCATATATTCGCTATTTTATAAAGCTATATTTAGTGTTTTAAACCAATCAATCTATAATTCGCCACACCTATATTATGAAAAATTTGCTACCTGAATATATAAAACAATTAAATTGCCTTATAAATATCAAAAATGTGCAGGAACAAAGTTGAAGAAAATTTATCTCAAGTAATTGGAAGAAGTTTTCAAATTTTTTTTACGAAAACGTTTGTCAAAATTTTTTGCAAAAACATACTTTCAAGAAAAGAGAACAGCAAGATTAGATTTAACTAAAAAAGAAAAAGAAACTCTCAACATGGAATAATGATCATATCTCTCTCCTCTTTTCAGTTTCTCGTATACGAAGTACACAAAAATAAAGTACTGTAATCGTCAAAAAATTCGAACCCGAGATTTTGACGAATCTCCACATTTTAGACCTCCCTCCGTCCGGAAAACACAATTTTGGAATTATGCCTGTCTGTCTGTGAACACGATAACCCGAAAACTCGGGGATGAAATTTGGTTACTGAACTTTATACTTAATTTGTAGGTTTCTATGAAATTTTGGACAAAATCCGTCAACGGGAAGTCTATCTGTCTGTATGTCCGCGGCCATATGAACACTATAACTCAAAAACTTTGGTACACAGTTTTATCGTCATGAATGTAGGTCCGTATAAAAGTTTGGGCCAAATCCGACAAAGGCTACAGTCTGTATTATCGCATAATTGTAAACATTTTATCTCATAAGCCCTTTGCCTTAGATAAATAAAACTTGGTATCAAAGGATGCTAACATAAATTATAGATCTGTGCCCAATTTTCATCTCAATCGGTTGAAAACATGTGTTCAAACTTCATACTTGGTTCGAAATGCAAATTGCGACTGTGTGTTGGCGAGCGTTTCGTTTATTTTACTCAAGTTAGTACGGTTGGCGTTTAAACTTGGCGTTCTACGAAGAAAATTGTAGCGAGCCACAAACACGTACTTCGAAAATTATGGCAACCCCCTAAAACTTAACTTCGTTCTGACATTCTCCAGATGAAAGGTATGGTAATACATCTGTAGTAAGATTTCGTACTCAGAAACGTTAAATAAAGTTGTGGTACCTCAGCGCGCGTAACAATTGAGAACACATGCAATTTATTTGCAAAATATTAAGTTTTTGGGAATTAATGAATTTTATATGTTTCATTGTGAATCTCCATTCATAATTTTTTTTCTCACAATCACCAAGTCTCGGGTAAATACCCCATGAATATTTGTCTACCCTCTGGGATTTTAACTACCCCACATTACTGGTCGTATGCGAGAAAGTTTCGGGGAGGCCACTCCCTCTGGGTTTTTTTCTCAATGCGAACTATTTCTAGAAAACTTTGATTTTATCAGAGTTAACATAACTACAATTAAACGCTTCGTCAATACCAAAATAATTCCAATGTTTCAATCCTGTCAAACACGTCACTTATTCGCCAAAACACTGAAATGACTTAAGCGTCCTCCATTTTTAAACGAATTAAAAAAAATTAAAATCTTCACACATACATCGTTATCTATTGCTTCAAGAAACATTTATGTCAAAATCAAAGAAAATCGAACAAAACGTTTGATGTAGATTACGAAACAGAAAAATTTACAGACAGAAGAAATGACGAAAATTTGAGTTAAAACGGAGACATCATTTCGGTCGGTCAATAAGTAACGTCATTAACCGTAAAATTTTAAATTCATTTTCTTTCTGTTCAAATTTCAAAATTTATCTCAAATACTAATTCATTTTCGGTGCAATGTTTTCTTTTATTTTTTTACAATTCATTTGATCTTTTGTAGAATAATGCTTCCATTAAATAAATTGAAAAATTAAATTAAAATTGTTACCAAAACTAAATTAATAATATTAATATGATGGGGAACCAGGTGGTCGCCGCAGTCTGATATTTCGTATTATATAAAATCAAAATAGTTCAAAAATGCTATACGAATTGTTATTTTGGTTTATTTGCAATCTCATCTTTTAACACCCCGACGTAACATTTTAAGAAAAAAATTATTTTTTTTAATCGAAGGGGAGTGAAAATTTGTTACTTAACCTGGACGCCTTTTTCTACGTACCTGAGTGAAGAACACCGAGAAAGTATTTGGACGTCTTCCTTTCGACTGTTTTTATAATGATCTAATAGCCCAAATGGCCGCATGAGTGCACAACAATGGGTTTGATGTTTTTTATTGTTGTTGTACCGTTTTATTTTTGATAAACATAAATATCAATCCACATATCAGGCTAACTCTCGCCGTTACCATGGAATGTCAAATGATTAGATATATTATATTATATTCAGTCCATTTTGGTAAATCTTTAACACATGTGTGACAGAGCTTAAGCGGTGCCCATTATTTTTTTAAGTTGTCTAGTTTCATACCGAAGTAATCACAGCTTTCGTTTATAATAAAACATTTTATGATACGGTGCCTTCTCCCCTCATGGCAGATTCACCCAAACTATATCAAAATGAGTAGGGCTATTTTATTAAAATCCTGATGCAATATTGCTGTAAAATATACCAATAAACAAAATAAATTACTGTGTATTATCTATAAATGAGAATAAAAAAACGTTTGTTATCTGTTTAGTCAGAGAAATATTATATAATAATATAACAAAATAATAGCTTTGCTTGTTTCATTGTAATATTGTATTTCTGATTTAGTATTGTCATTTTATCCTGAAATAAATTTTAACTCTATAATAACAATGTATTTTATTGAATAATATTTCATATTAATTTTCTTAAATAGTCGCCTCTCCAATTTTTTGGGGTATGAAAACTCTGTGGATGATGGAAAGAAAGAAATGCCATTTCTGTGATCAGCGTGTCTGAATTTTCAAAAAAGAAATCCTGTCATTAATGTAAACCCCAAATCCGTGTTGGCTAGCTGGATTTTTAATTTAGATGATTTTATGAATATGCATGATATTATGGCAAATGAAGTTGAGTGTCTAACAAATAACGCTTCATACTCTCGAGCTTATTACCAATAAGCTGCCATCCAGAGTCGCTGTAAACTTTTCGTAACAATGGGATCGCAATTTCCGCTGTTATGACACAACAGATGAGGAATGCCTGATGTTTACTGCTGCTATGGACCACTTCAGCAATGTAGTTCAATTATTTTGCCTTTTCAAAGCAATATCTGACTTCTTTTCGTGGGTTTAGCATCGATATGAAGGGGAAAAAAATTTGCTCCAAAGATGGGATAAAATAACTCTGTTGCTTAAAATGTTATTGTATTGTTAAAATATGCATTGGAATTTATCAGGTAGACTAATAGGTAAAGCTAATCATAGTCTTGCAATTAAAAGTTATAAATCTACAATGAACTATCTTATTTATATAATAGACCTTGGAGCTCATATAGAGGACAAAATTTAAATTTTAATAGCTGATGTTGTTATGAAATATTTAATAGAAACAAAATGTGGTATAATAGTTTATCACTATAGATATCATCTTTACAATTCTCAGGCATCTGCAAAGTTCGAAAAGAAGAAAAAAATCAGCTTGATAAATTGTATCGGGTGCAATTGAAACGTGCAGTAGTTATAGTATTGCAAAAGCTACTATGGCATCCTGAAAGAATCAATATAATTTAATATGTTTTGGAAAGATATTACTTAGATAATTGGTGTCCAGAATCAGTAGAATTTTCAGATGGATCCAAGTACTTTTTGAACTTTGTGAACTATTATTTACCAATCCTTTTATCGATTTTAAAATATATTCAACTCAAAAAAGGAAACATGCAAAAAGATAAAATTTGCATGACATGATCACGGATTAGAATTTTCATATAATTTTTCGAAGATCATTATTGAAAAACAGAGATAAATTTGAACCTAAAACATTTTATCAATGAAAATAAGGTTATGACTTAAAGATTAAATAGGGAAATAATTAAAATTGTTAGGATTATACTAAATGAAACGAAGCTGACTTATTCATTAAGGATTGAGTTAGTAAGCATTGTTAAATTATTGAAAAACATATTTCCTCTCAAATTTTTAAACAAGTAGGCTCATTTAAATTATTCTGACAGTTAAAAAATATAACGATAATGCCAATAAATTATATTTTTCGAATGATAAATTCATTTATTTTTAAATTATTCTTATTATCAAATCATATTACTCATTAATAAATCTATCAAAATTCGAGAAAAGAAAAAATTTAAAGGAATAATGCATATTTTGTAGGATTATTCCAAATGATAAGAATTTTAAAACGCTATACCAATAGTACAAAAATAAAGCGAAATATCTTATACAAATGAGAAAAAATAGTTTTAAATATTTCAAATTTGTAATTCATTTAAATCACATTTGATGAATATTTTCAAAAACATTTTAAACTTACGGTTCTCATCTCGAAGAATCATGAAAAACAGGTATTTTACATCAAATAATCGATTTCTCCTAACGTACAGGTCATACAGTGTGAGCAGTAATTAACGCGTTGAAAAGAAATGTCAATGTCTCGAAAACTGTTTGGCGTATCAAGTTCAAACTTGGCGGTTAGATTCAGTGCGTTGGCGGATTTTTTTTTGCTCAGTCTCATTGAGTTGGCTTTTGTTGTTTATTTTTCAGTGAAAATGTCGATATATAGCGTTTCTGAGCGCATTTTCATTGTTCGAACGTTGTATTCGAACAACAGCAGCCCAATTGTGACTCAAATAAAGTTTGCGACTGAGTTGAAGCTTAAGACAACAGGTCCGAGTGTGTCGACAATCAATCGTTTGATTCAAAAGTTCGATAGAACAGGTAGTGTTTGCGACGTCATGTTTGGCAATGTGGGACGAGCGCTGAGCGTCAAAACGGCTGAAAAGATTGAGAGAACACGCCAAGTTTCTGAGAGAAGTCCCCGAACATCGATCAGAAAAGCTGCACAACAAGTGGGAATCAAACGGGAAAGTGTCAGACAGATTGTCGTGGCTGATCTGCAGCTGTTTCCGTACAGGATTCAAATTCATCAGCGATTGAGTTAGCGATCAATGGAACAGCGTTTGGAATTTGCGAACACTATCGTCGAGATGATTGACAATGATCTATTTGATGTCAATATGCTCTGGTGTAGCGATGAGGCCCATTTTCATCTCGATGGGTATGTGAATAGGCAGAATTGGAGCACCGAGAATCCCCACTTCGCAATTGAGAAGTCCCTATACCACCGACGAGTGACCGTTTGGTGTGCGCTTTCGAGTCGAGGCATTGTTGGAGCGATTTTTTTCGAACAGACTGTCAATTCTGCACGATACGTGGAAGCGTTGATAAATCAGTTCATTCCAGCAATTCAAAGTGAGCCGGATTTCGAAAGCATGTGGTTCATGCAAGACGGCGCAACACCTCATCGTACCAATGAAGTGTTTGATCTGCTTGAAGAGCACTTTAATGAGCGGATTGTGGCTTTAGGATACCCAAAATCGAAAAATATGGGCATTGATTGGCCACCCTATTCTCCTGATCTGAACCCTTGAGATACATTTTTGTGGGGTTATATCAAAGACAGAGTTTACGCTGGAAACCGCCAGAACATCGAAGACCTAAAAAGTACGATTCAGACAGTTATTGAACGCATTGAAACTTCGACTCTTCAGCGAGTGATGCAGAATTTCGCTCTTCGCTTGCGCCATATTATAGCTATAGATGGAAGACACATCGAACATGTAATCAACTAATTCCCATGTATTGTACTTTGTTTTAGAATTGAAATAAAATTTTTTTAATCAGTAGTTATCGAAAAATTAATTTTTAACATCAGCGCGTTAATATCTGGTCACACTGTATTTCCACTATATAATAAATTAAAACAAAAAAGGTATCTAGAATGCACAATGCATAACAATAAAATGTCAATTTATCCATACCAAAGATCCATCATGTCTTCATTTAGATTGAGTATTGTTGGAAATGGGTGGACACAGTTAATTCTAATTTCCATCAATGAGGGCGCTGCTATCACACGCAGGCGTGAATTCTGTGTCTGTATGTCCTCAACGTTAGCTTCAAGAAGTCAAGTATAATAGCAACCTTTACTCGTCTTAGTAATGACACATTTGTGGCAAATATGGCGAAAAGTGAACATCTTTTTTTAAAAGAGACTATAATCTTTAAGAGGGTTATGGGAGGTTGAACAACTTGTAAAATCTATTTCCAGTACGTATGGTGTAATACTCCGCGGATTTGTTCCTGAAACTTCCTCTCGTGGTGTATGAGGAAGCCGGTGAAAAGTGTATACAGTCTTTCTTTCACTTTCATTATTGTTCTTAATCTCCTTCTCTATCGGACATAAGTACTAATAAAATAGTAGAACTTTTAGCTTCCCATATTATAACATTCACGGTTTAATATCACATCCATAACAGATGCCAATAACTAATTTTAATTTACCAGCCCAGAAATAAATTTCCAGACTTTATATTAAAGAAGCCGTCAAATCTACCTACTTACTTCTTCTGTTAATAAAATTTGGAAGTTTTATATAGAGACTTTTTAAATATTTAAAGTGGTAATACTTGTTTTACACATTTTGAAATCTTAATATTTAATCATTCGAAAAAAGAGACCTCATTTTGACATGAACCTTACCTATTGCCATTTTTAAATCTACTTAAATAGTTATTTTTTCCAAATATAAATACAGAGTGTGCTAAGCAATCTTTAGATATTTCAAAAATCTTTAAAACATTAACGGATTATAACATCTGGTACTTAATGCACATTGCTAGGGTTCTTTTCTTGGCATAGAAAAAATTAATACAAAAACTCCTAGTCAAGCGGCACTATGAGGACAAACAAGGCAAAAAATGGAAATTATATTGTTATTTATAAACTTGCAGTGCCCAACAATTCAATTAAAGATCATTATAGTTGCATTCCGAACAATTTATAAGGGTTCGGTTCTTCACCGTCGCAGTGTTCATCTTCACCACTCGCTACAAGTCTATATTAGAGGCTGCTGCATTAGATGGTGCTTAGATATGCTTCAGCATTTGCAGCCACAGTACAGCTTCTGGACGGAATAAAACATTTCATCATCATCTTCTACATTCAAGTAATTTCACATCTTCATATTGCTTTTGCTGCTGAATAAGTTTCTATGGAACAATGGGCTTCATAAAGGCAAACGGAAACTATTTCTGAAAAACGGCTTCTGGACAGAAGAAAACATTTCGTCATCTTTTTCTACAATCCATCACATCCAAACGTGGATCCAGGGCGGTATTTTGGGGCTCATGCCCCCTTCGGTTCTGAAATCATATATTGTGAAAGATGCTTTGTATTTAATTTTAAAAAATTATTGTCTTTTTCCAGAAAAGTAATATTATAGTAACATGCCAGACAAATGTGTGTATTTGAGGGAACGGATGAGGGGGGAAGTGGCGGACAAACTGAAGTGGTGCTTTTTCTCGTTCTTCCTTCAGCTGTCTACTCCCTATACATTAGTGTTCCTTAAACATCGATCGTATAACTATCAATAGTGCAGTCTATAGTTTTGCCGAACTGTCAAAAGTATCGATAGTTTCAAAACTATTGATATTATCGATTGTTTCCTCCCGGGCAATACTATCGATAAGCGCATTTTCAGTCGATAGTGTAGAAACTATCGATTGTTCTAGTCGATTATTTCGGTCGATAGTTTCAGTCAATAGTTTTAAAACTATCGATTGAAAATGCGCCAATCGGTAGCATTGCCCGGGGGAAAACTATCTATTGTTTCAGTCGATAGTTCCGAAACCCGTTACTATCGACTTGGCATCGATAGTGTCGATAGTCTATCGATGTTTAAGGAACACTACTACACACCGGGGAACATTTGGAGTCTATAAATCTTTCCACCTCTACTTTTGCTTCCCAACGCCGGTATTCTAAATTCCCATCAGAAGATTTAGGCGTAAAAGATAGCAATTTGTTTCAAACCTTCACCATTTAGCTTCTCTTGGAGAGGAACGGAGATTCAGTCCACTACAAATCCAATATCTTTCTGAATTATTGACGCAATTCAACTGCAATTTTTACATAAGCTGCTTTTCATATCTGGTTTTGAAATTATGAAATACTGTCTTTCGTACATGTGCATTTAAAAATGATTTACTACCCAAATTTCCTCGGATCTTACAACTATTTACTGAAATTTTAATAGAACGCTCCGCTAACATATTGTCAAGCATTTTGTACGTAACGTGTAAGTTGGTTAAGGGGACATACGACTGTCAAACCTCGAAATTTTTCGATTTTATGAAAAATATATATATTATTATAAATATATATATTACCTCTGTCGTTTCTGAACAATTTAAAACAATTTGAGTTAAAAAATTCTCATAATTATGAATGTTATAAGGAAAATGTATCAGCAATTCAACGTAAACGTTGAATATGGCCATATTTTTCAAGCGCTATATCTCAAAATGTGTTTTTTTACGCACGATATCCCAAAAACTATTCAATAGTTTTACATAACATTTTTACTGAATATGTATTGTGCTATGTTCTACAAATTGAATCACAAAAAAAGTGTTTTTTGGAGTTAGAACTGTTGAAATTTTAACAATTTTGAACATTTCTTATTTAAATTGATATATAAAATAGAAATTAAATTTAGATGTTAATAAATTGAGGTTCAGTTTCTTAAAAAAGACTTTTTACTTGGATACCAAAATATTGTGCTTATACCAATATTTTATTTGTAATCATGTGCGCAAGGTGACTATCTCATTATTTCTTCAAAACTTATACACATATTTAATACTCTTTCATATAAATACAAATCAATATTAAGATTTGAATATGTGTATACAATAACAGAAAGAACAAATAGTTTTATAGAAAAAAGTTAGCTTCTGAAATGTTTTATTTTAGAAATATATTGTATCGAATTTGACAGATTTTCTTCATTATTTGGAGGTTTAAACGACGTTTTGTTCCACAACACTCTGCAATATTCCATCAGTTAAGACAAGGGTCGATTTAAGACGAAGCCTGGGAGAAGTCAGATTCAGACGGCATATAATTCGAAAAAAGAAAGTGGCGTAACCTTTTATGATGATTATTTGATGAATATTCTAACAGTTCTGTGAACAGTAGACGTCACTTCAACAAAGAAAAGGAACCCTGAAATTTTGTCTCATAACAGTGATCAAAGGTTTGGCCCTTCTCTTTCGAATGCGAACTAAACACACAGTATCTTCTTTCGTCAGCAAACCCAAAATTTCTAATTGAATGTCTGCTTTTATCAACAGTAAAAAAATTAAAATTAAATGTCTCACCAATACCAAAATGAGTCAAATGTTTTAATGTTAATATATTTATTTTTGTTCATTACATTTTTACTAAGAATTTATTTTGTATTTTATGTATGTAATACGAAATAACGAAATAATAATAATATATAATGTGGGCCACCAGCCGCAGCAGATGGCGCTGCCATCGCGAGTGACGTGAGAGGATGAAGCTGCGGAGAACAGGGAGAAGACGACGAGGCGGGATGAAAGACGTTGGTTTGGTTCCTCAAGACCAAAAACACGAGATGAAACGACGCGACGATTTGAAAGACGATATACAATGCTAATGAGTGCCATCCTTATCATATGACGAACTTAAACTGTTTAATTTGTAAATACCTTTAACTGTAAATAATGCTTCTTCAAAATGTAAACTTAATTCTGCATAATATAATAGTTAGTTCAAGTTGCTG
>BGPR01045623.1:0-12269 GCA_013235015.1 Araneus ventricosus | reverse complement strand
CAGCTCGAATATAAAATTCCAAGCTATTAATAAATAGTTAAACAGCCAATTGTCATGCCTGGATAAATCAAAGTTTAAAAATTTTAAATAAGAAAATTTTGATTTAAATTAGTGGTAACAATTTAATAAATACGTATATTCACATCATAAATCTATCTTTGGAAAATGAATACAGGTGTAAATGATTCTAAGGCAAATCGGTTTAATCCATACTTACTAAACCATTTCGTAAGAAAATTGTCAGTCCTTCAAACCAGCCTCATACCAGCATTAAGTCTAGAATAATTGCGGTCCATTTAATTGATGAAATTTTGATTTATTGTATGCTATGTAGTTTCCTTCTATTACAAAAGATTATTGTGTAGGGAGACAGTTTAGGAAGATAAATTGTACGAATACAACAAAAATAAGATGATCAACTTTTGACAATAAAAAGGAGGACACAATTGAAATCAAAAATAAATTCTGTAAATACAAGAATCATTTTGTTTATTCGAAAAGAAACAGAGAATGCACAATAATATGATAAATGCATAACAAAACATTTTAAATATTTAAAATTGTAATTATGCTTGTATGCCTTATAATTATCATTTTAGTGAGTAATTTTCCTTTGCATAGTTTTGAATTAATAAAAAATATTGAATCATTAGCCATGAAATTTTCAATGAGACCTAATTTACTTCACAGTTATTTGTGAGAAAATTTAAAGAAAATCTATTAAGAAGTTTTGACTTTTTTATCGTAAAAACGATTTATAATATTTCTCTTTTATTTATATTGATATATTTTATTACATAACATAAATTTGTTTATTGTCAAAGACAATGCATTTTCAAGAAAACCGAAACCTATCGATAACATGATTCTGTTTATATGCGAAATTTTTAAAGAAATTGATAACAATTAAAGACTTTGTGCCAAAGTGTGCCAGAGAATAGAACTAACACTCAGTAGGTTGTTTTATGTGTGTGCTTTTTTAAAAAATTTTGTACTTTTCTACCATTGACAACTGAGTAGATTTGTCTCACTTTCTGAACAGGTTGTTCTATTTTCTAAATTCTGTTATAGTCCTACACTGATCATCGGTGAAGCGGGGGTGGAAGTCTTTAAAAAAGTGGAGAATCGGTTATTTTGTCACACTTTAATATTTAACTCAATCTGTTACATATTTGTAAAGATGGAATTTTGTTATCTATTTTTCACTTGCATTTAGGTGTGCTAGAGATTTCAAATTGCTTACACTTACGCATTTGAATGACAATACGCTATTTTAATATTTTCATAACTTTATTATCAGTTAATCGATTGATTTAATTAAATTTTCATTCCCTTCTTGGGGAATCACCTCGTAAAGAATTTGAGCAAAAAATGGATTCTACGATTCCATAATATTTATAATATTAAATTGTGAATTAAAGACTAAAAAGCAGAAAATAATAAAAATTAATGAAAAATTCTTTAGCATACTAATGAAACTGTATTTTGAAATATTTGTTTTTATTTAACGTTCATTTTTAACTTTGAATACATCTTAATCTTTCTTGGGCGTCTAAATCTTCCACTTCTAGCGTTAAGCGCCTAATTGTAATATTTTCATTAATTCCTTTATTTCTTAAAGGAAGGGAACATAATTGCTAAGTATTCAGCTCAAGTGAAGAACTGCAAAAATACAATGGATGTGATATTTAATAGCTTGAAATGTCCACTCAACTCTTCTCTGAAATGCATTTCTTATTCATATGTATAGACATCCTTTAAGTCATATTTACTCACGATTTTTTGACACAGGGTGACCCACAAAGGAGTACCTCTTTCATAGCCGTCTTAACAAATTTAAACACCCTGGTGTAGAGTAATTCTGGTGTAATAATGGTATAACGGTAATGGAATAACGGTTATAATGGGGGAGCCTCATCAGAACCTTAGCTAGGAATTTGGTGCGAATGTAGTCCAGCGAAAAGAGCTACATAATAAAATTATTGAGTAGCAACACATTGACATTAAGTATCAACATGTAGCTATATACTTTATCATGGATAATGTAACTCGCATATCTTTGGATTTTTTCACTGATTGTCTCTTTATGAATGCTTTCTGAACTAATATGCATGTTGACGTAACATTACAAAATCGATCTCTGTCTAGTTAAAAGTTCTAATGATATATTTACTTTTAAATCATTAAAATTATACTTATAATAAACTTTTGATTCAAAACTAAATGTAAATCATCACCCATCAGTGGTATTAATTTTTTGGTCGCCCCGGGCTGCAGCCGAAGTTGCTCATTGGATAAGACGATCCTGTCCTCATTTTAATGTTAAATACCTCAGAATCTGATATCGATAGAAGAATAAGACAATTGCCATCTTTATATTAAAAGGCATAAAAATTTGATGCCGAAGTTTCCAAATTAGTTACAAGTGTTGCCAAGAGATAGCGCTGTGTAGTGCAATTGCAGTACGGAGTCCGAGAAAAAAGCTATAAAGTGTCCACTCGTTTCATTCTTCTATGGATCGCTGTTGCTGAGATATTTAATTTCAAAATGAGTCCTTTGGATGAGTCGTTTGTGAAACATCTTGTATGAAGGTAAACAATGCAGTATTGTTATAAAAGGATGGTCAAAATTTGAAGAGACGGTTCACCAAACTAAGCATGTTTCGTAACAGTTTGCCGAGTCTCTGATGAAAACTTCAGGTCATAGAGGGCGCGTAAAGTCATGCAAAAGCACAAAAGCAATAAATTCGCATTTATTGGGCTATACTGTTCTGTGGGGCGAATAGCTTAATACACGTCTAGCATGGATGATGGAAGTGGCTCGCAATTAAATGTGATGTTTCCAAAATTTGATACTTAAAACTGTTTACACACATAATAAATTAAAATCAACAAGAATATACGGTGTTGGAAGTTGGTAAGGCGACAAGTGGCCCCAAAACTAGCATTGCCTATGGGCACCTACAGGGCTCAATCTGACTCTGGGTCGATTTGAAACAACTTATATTACTTACTTCGATAAAATCTGCATCTAACAACGATACTAATATGGTGAACATTAATTCTTCATAAAATAAAACTGTTGCATATGCATTATAAATAAACATACCTATAATTTCTTAAATAATTGAAATATTTGCATACAATGCTGTTTGGTTCTATACTGCACTAAATATTTTCCTTACGTTGACATTAAAACTTTTAGGGACGGTGTTTTTCAACTAAACCATATCTTTAGTAGTTTTCTTTCTGATAGGCAGTAGCTCTCTTTTGCTGGTCCACTAATGAAAATAAATTTTCGGATTACTAATAACGATAATATATGGCACAACGAGTTTGTAGTCATCTTTTCTTGTGAATTTATACTTTATATAGAAATTCTTTACAGAGGGGAGAGCGAAAAAATAGAGGGACTAGTAAATTTTTCTACATGCAAGAAGCCGAGAATGAAATAATATGCATTCTTATTAATCCTAATTAGGAACATTTTAAACAACATCTGAGATATAAGACACAAGCACGTATTCTCCATATTTAGAGATAGAATTTCGTAATCAGAATATCCTTAATTATATTTTCTGCAAACTATTGTCCATAATATATGTTATCTGTTTTAATCATTGCAGTTCAGTCTTCTTTCTTGAGTTGAATTTCACATCGAAATCCCAACAACTGCATATTATTTTAAAATTCTTTTTAAGTTTCATATATTTTCTCAATACAAACAGCAAACAAAATTTTTCAGCACAAATATATATGATGATAGCACACCTATTAACAGAGGGTTTGTCATATTGCATCTTAAAATATCGACAGGGCATGGGCGTCTTTATTAAAGTTTTACAACTATTTTAATAAAAACATTTTTCAATAAATATTTTGAGATTTGAACTCATTCGATCTTGCCTTATTGCCTTGTGCTTCTTATTTAAAGCCAGGAATTTTATATCCGGGCAGAAAAACGAAAATTGGAGTTGAATCTATCATTTGAAGTATCTAAGCAAAAGGTTATGAGATTCAATTTTTTCCTGGTTTTGAGGTTTCAGCGCCATCCGTTAAATCAATTGACGTAATTTTATGATGTGTATTTCGAAACGGATAGGACGATAATATTCCCCAGAATTATACGTGCATTTCATATATTGAAGTTGGTTAAGCAAATTTAAAATTGGAGAAAAAACTGTATGATATCTAAATTGGTATCATAGAAAAGATAATTTTTTATTTGGTACAGGAATAATTTTTTTGATATAATATTTTCCGAAGTCATCAAGAAAAAACTCCAATTTTGCTGAAATTTTAGTTAATAAAGATTTTTAAAAATGGTCCCGAAGTACACTTCCCTCTCCACTACTATAGTATGTTTATGTAGAACTTAATATCTGCAGTGGCGCATACACATTCTTCTTTCTTAATAGTAGAAATGTATAAATATACTATATCTGTTTTCAACTTAATTTTTTGAAACATCATGGTTAGCAGTATTGCCTCAAATATTTAACTAAAAAGAAAAAATTAGAAAGCTTGTTTTTCATTTCTTGCAAAATTTTATAAATTTAAATCTTATCGCATTTCCCCCCGCACCCTTCATTTGATCCGGATGAATGAACAAAATGTTAAAGTTGCAATTCGCGAAACTGAAAGTTCAAAGATTGTATTATTATTTAGTGTAATATGTGCGGCACGTGTCGTATACCGTACAGAGAAAAGGTAACCGAAGTTTGTTTCTGGGATTCGATAAACTGCAGTAAACAGGGAGCGTGGAAGTTCAACATAGAGAAGCTTCGAATGACCGAAACGAAATCGTAATAATTGCGGTTTGCGATTATTTAGTGTTATGTAGAGACTATTCAATTATTTCAGAGATTCGAATACAGAACAAGTTTAATGTGAAATTAAAAATTATTTAAATCATGTTTTAAATGATCAAACATTTTCTAGCAACACATTTGTTAAATGTCTTCCGATTTGGTATAATATGTTTCGCAATCCCTGTGAAAACTGTCGTCTTCTGCGTTGATTCTTCTTTTTCATGCATTTTTTTCTAGTGACCACCCATCCTTCTTTAGAGAGGGCAGTCCTTCTTTTTGTAAATTCAGTCATTCCTCGAAAATTGTTCTCATGCATGTTTTTATTACGCATTCATCATATTATATTGAAATCTGTATTACTGTTGTAATAAATAAAATATTTCTTTTATTTACGATATTTTATTCTTCAATTTATTTGTGTCCTCCTTTTCCTTGCAAAAAGTTTGGTTACCTTAATACTATGATTTTTTAGCGTTGTCATCATCAGTGACTTAGTTTGTGTACTCGGCAAACGACCCATTGTGTTTTTTGCACTCCCTCGTCATATTTGACTTTAAAAAGTAACATAAACGCAATAACGTTTCTTCACCTTGGTCAGCGAATTAGGCAAATTTGGCATTTTTCCTTGATAACTTTGGACAATAATATGCCCCGAAAATAATTTCTGTACCAACTAAAAAAAACCGCGTAGTTATAAGGAAAAGAACATTTTCCCTCTATTTTCATAAGGAAGAAGATTGTAACGAATTTCGCCACACAATTCAGAAGGTCATTACACTAACTTTTTAGAGCAATCGAGTAACAAAAATTGTCAGGAAGATGATGCATATAGCCTCATTGATTTCTCAAGTTTCATTAAGAAAGAATTATTAGACATTTTAAGCTCTGAAGATAGTGCAAGCTCTGATAAAGACTGTGCCGCAGTAAGTGTAGAATATGATGTGGACAGCTTACATTTAAATACCTTAGATAGTGTTGGAGAAAATGTTTTATCATACATTGCAGGATATTTTGCTAATAAATATTTTTCATTTAATGATTGTAATGAACGTCTAAAGTTAATGGTAGATGAGGCTAAAATCTTAGCAAATCATACAATTCGTTTGTATTTTAAAGAATACGATATCAGTAAATCTGGCTTAAAATGGCCGACAGATAATTTGTTTCTATATTTTGTTAATTTACATGAATGTTTTTTCATCACATTTTTATTTATTTTTCAAAAGAAATAATATAAGTAAAAAATTTAAAGATGTTTTAAGCAAAGTGGTTATAGAGTTTTTTAGCGATCACCTAGAGCACAAAGAGAAAGCACATATTTTTTTAATTTCCTCTTTTATTAGAATGATAATTAGACATAAAATTACAATGAAGAACAATGATTTCAAACCCGTCACAAAATCTAGAAAGAAGTTAAAATATGCTTCCCATTTGTAATTGTTTATTTTTTTTTTTTGATGATTTTATTATATTTTAGCTTTAAAATGTATTTGGAAAAAAATTCTGTATGTTGTTAAATTACTATTCTCCGGCAAACTTTGGCTCAAAGTCATTAATTGTTATCAATTTCTTTAAATATTTCAAATCTGAACAGAATCGTGCTATCGATAGGTTTTGGTTTTCTCGCAAATACATTGTCTTTGACAATAAACAAATGTATGTTATGTAATGTAAAAATATATCAGTATAAATAAAAGAGAAATATTATAAATTGTTTTTACGCTAAAAAATTTAAACTTATTGAATAGATTTTCTTTAAATTTTCTCACAAATTCTGTGAAGTACAAGGGATGTTTAATTGAAAATTTCTTGACTAATAACTTAAAATTTTTTTTAATCAAATCTATGCAAACGAAAATTACTCTTTAAAATAATTATTATTAAGCATATAAGCATAGTTACTAATTTAAACATTAAAAATGTTTCATTATGCATTTATCATAATATTGTGCATTCTGTATTGCTGTTGCAATGAATAAAATGTTTCTTTTATTTACAGAATTTATTTTTGAATTCAATTGTGTCCTCCTTTTGATTGTAGAAAGTTTGTCACCTTATTTTTGTCATATTCGTACAATTTATTTTCCTAAACTGTCATGTTACACAATGATCTTTTGTAATAGAAGGAAACTACATCGCACACACTAATAGAACATTCCATCAATGAATAGAGAGCAATAAATTCTGGACTAAACGCTGGTATGAGGCTGATTTTAAGGAATACAATATTCCTTACGAAAAAATTTTGTTAAGTTTTGCTAGACTCGATTTGCCTTAGAATCATTCACATCTGTATTCATTTTCCGAAGATAGATTTTAGATGTGCATAGACATATTTATTAAACTTTTACCACTATCTTAAATACAAAAACCACTTTTATATGAAATTTTTTGAATTAAATTAAATAACCTGAATTTGAAAATATTTATATTTTTTTAATGTATAGAATTTTATATCCGAGCTGTTAAACGAAATAGTTGGAGTTATCACTTGAAGGACCAAAGAAAAAGACGATGGGATTTTTTCTTGTTTGAGGTTTCAGCGCAATTTGTTAAATCGATGGACGTAATTTTAGGATATTTATTTGGAAACGGTTAAGACGATAATATTCATATATACATTAGGGTGGATCGAAATTTTTTTTTCAGAATTTCAAATCCTACCTATACAGAAAAAATGTTCTATGGTATGGAGATTAAGAGAAAAATAAAATAAAAAATTAAATTTTAGGTTGAGAACCGCCGCAAGGGGGTTGAATTTTTGAAAAAAATGGAAAAATACTGAATTTTGATTATACGATTTAAAAAGAGTATTATTATTAATCAAAACCTACTTATGCGGAAAAGATGTGCTATGGTATGGAGATTAAGAGAAAAATAATAAAAAAATTTTAATTCTAAATTTAATACTACCGGAAGGGGGTTGAATTTTCAAAAAAATGGAAAAATACTTAATTTTGATTATTGATTAAACGATTTTATAATCGAAATAATTATTTTTTTTGCAATATAAATAACCAAAAGTGATGATTAATGAGTAGTGAGTAGTATAATGTACATTGAACATTTTATGACTCAGCTCCCCCTCCCCACACCGTCAAATCAGTCCTGCTAAACAACTAGAGCAGTAGGTAATCCCATCTTTTTTCTGTCTCCTGCTTTATCCTCCCACGCCTCCATAAGTCGGAAGTGGTACTTCATGGAATCTTACCCACAGTCACACCTGTAGTGACAGAACGCCGCCCCGTGTCCCCGTGCCTGATGCCATGACAGCAACTGTGCCGGTTGGGTGCACACAGGACTACCTGTAGTGAAAAAAGTTTTAGCTGCAGTTAGAACATTGGACCGATTTGGGTATTTCCGACCGAGCAGGCGCTGCCATCGTGTCAGCTGCTCTTCAAAATGTGGGCATTATCTCAGAAAGCAATGTTTTGAACGTTGTTGACAGAAATAAAATTCGGCGTGGGAGAACAAAGGCAAGAACCACTCTATTGTCTCAGGTCATAAAAGATTATGACCATGACCAGTTTGGCTTATACTTCGATAAGCGAAAAGATAGGACTCTATCAATGGAAAACAACAGAAGAAAAGTCATAATAGAAGAAAAATAAGCTTGGTAAAAGAACCTGGCCCTGAGTGCATCGGCCACGTGTCTGTAAATTTCGGGAGAGCGCAAATTATTGGAAATATATAGTTTTTTTGTCATGCGTTGACAATGACATAGATGTAACAAAGTTGGTTGTGACGGAACATCTGTCAACACAGGTGTCAAAGGAAGTATTATACGTAACATGGAACTGATCCTGAATTGTTCACTACAATGGTTTGTGTGCCAGTTACACGCCAACGAGCTTCCACTACGTCATCTTTTCGCGCACGTGGATAAAACCACAACTGGGCCCAGAAGCCTGACTGGCGAAATAAGAAAATCGTTGGCCGGATGCGAGAAGCTATCTGTAGTTTCATCCACTCCAATAGAAAACACGCTATGTGAAGTGACTAACAAGAAAGACTTAACTACTGATCAGCTGTACTTAATGGAAATTTGTGAAGTCATAAACTGCTGACATTGCAGAGAAAGTCTGTCGAAGATAAATTCTGGAACAGTTTGCCACTCAAGGTGGCTTAGAATCGCGAACAGAATTCTCAGGTTCAATGTAGCTTACGAAAATTCATCCGAGGCTTTTTTGACATTAGCGACATTCATTACAAAAATCTATGCGTCTATGTGGTTCAAGATCAAAACGAAACCATAATTTATGAGGCACAGCATTTGCATCAATTAATCGTTCTATCGCGTTATTTCTCGAATGATTTGAAGGATGTCATAGACCCTGTTATTAAAAGAAACTGATTTTTGGACATCCAGAAAATGTCCTGATATCAATGCTAGCTGACGATAAAAATCACATTAGCCCTTCAAAGCGTTCTGAAAGCACGCAAAGTCATTGCCTACTGCTCCAGTTGTTTAACCGGACTGTTTGACGGTGTGGGGAGGGGGAGCTCAGTCATAAAATGTTGCAATGTACATTATACTACTCACTACTCAGTAATCATCACTTTTGCTTATTTACATTGCAAAAAAACAATTATTTCGAATATAAAATCGTATAATCAATAATCAAAATTAAGTATTTTTCCATTTTTTTTTTGAAAATTCAACCCCCTTTCGGTAGCATTAAATTTAGAATTTAAATTGTTTTATTATTTTTCTCTTAATCTCCATACGATAGAACATCTTTTCCGCATAAGTAGGTTTTGATTAATAATAATATTTTTTTAAAATCGTATAATCAAAATTCAGTATTTTTCCATTTTTTTCGAAAATTCAACCCCCTTGAGGCAGTATTAAATTTTGAATTTAAATTTTTTAATTATTTTTCTCTTAATCTCCATACCATCGAACATCTTTTCCGCATAGGTAGGTTTTAATTAATAATATTTTTTAAAAAAAGAATCGCATAATCAAAATTAGGTATTTTTCCTTTTTTTCAAAAATTCAACCCTCTTGCGGCGGTTCTTCACCTAAAATTTATTATTTTATTTTATTTTTCTCTTAATCTCCATACCATAGAACATCTTTTCCGCATAGGTAGGTTTTGATTAATAATAATTTTTTTTCTCCATAGAAGAGCGATCCACCCTAATATACATACATATATATATATATATCTATTTCTATATATATAAATATATATATATATATAGAGAGAGAGAGAGAGAGAGAAAGAGAGTGTATAAATCGTAAAATGAAAGAGTATAAAATGCGAAATGAAAAACGCAATAAAAGCACAATAACGTTTCTTCAGGGGATGAAGTTATTGTGAAATGCTAAATATAAAAAGTTAAAAAAGTGTGATAGCATTAGAGAAAAGTAAGAATAAATATTTTACGTACCAGAAGGACGGATGTTGACGTGGCAGTGTTTGCGGAGGGTCACGGTACAGGCCGGGGTTGAAGGGATGTGAACAGCGTATCGAGTAACAGTTTTCACGCTTAACTTTGGCTTTTTCCAGGGGAGTGTAGTGTGTTGGGTACGATGAAGATTAAATGGAAGAGCGATAACAATAGAAAGCGTAGAGAAATAGTGGAAGAAATCTGTAAAAATGAGAAAGCAGTGAAAAAAGTTTAAATGATGCGTTTTCGAGGTAAAATATCAGATATTATCGACTTGAATGACCCTACCGCGAAGATTATACTTCGCGTCGGCATCTCTCTGATAAGCAATCCTTTACTTACATCTTAAATCCATTAATCAGAGGTTCTTAAAAGTGAGGAAGGAATTTTATTAGTGTTGCGGCAATTTCTTAAGTGCATGATTTGTTGTTTGTCAGAATTAGTGTTATTGCAAATTTTGTTGATTCTTATAAGTTGATTGATAATTGTGCTTTTGTAGATTTTATATGAGATATTAGATTTCCAAATAATAAGTTTATTGAAAATTAAATAAGTTTATAAAAATATTAAATAAGAAAATTTTGATTTAAATTAGTGGTAACACTTTAATAAATACGTATATTCAGATCAAAAATTTATCTATGGAAAATGAATACAGATGTGAATGATTCTAAGACCAATCGGTTTAATTCATGCTTACTAAATCATTTCGTAATAAAATTGTCAGTCCTTCAAACCAGCCTCATTAAGTCAAGAATAATTGTGGTCTATTTAATTGATGAAATTTTGATTTATTGTATGCTATGTAGTTTCCTTATATTACAAAAGATTATTGTGTAGGAAGACAGTTTAGGAAGATAAATTGTACGAATATAACAAAAATAAGATGATCAACTTTTGACAATAAAAAGGAGGACACAATTGAATTCAAAAATAAATTCTGTAAATAAAAGAATCATTTTGTTTATTGCAAAAGTAACAGAAAATGCACAATCATATGATAAATGCATAACAAAACATTTTTTCATATTTAAAGTTGTAATTATGCTTGTATGCCCAATATTTATTACTTTAGTGAGTAATTTTCCTTTGCATAGTTTTGAATTAATAAAAAATATTAAATCATTAGCCATGAAATTTTCAGCGAGACCTCCCTTACTTCACAGTTATTAGTGAGAAAATTTAAAGAAAATATATTCAGAAGTTTTGAATTTTTTTATCGTCAAAACAATTTATAATATTTCTCTTTTATTTATATTGATATATTTTTTACATAACATAAATTTGTTTATTGTCAAAAACAATGCATTTTCAAGAAAACCAAAAAATATCAATGACACGATTCTGTTCATATATGAAATATTTAAAGAAATTGATAACAATTAAAGACTTTGTGCCAAAATGTGAGAGAACAGAAATAACACTTCAGTAGGTTAAGTTTTATATTTGTGTATGTTTTTTTTTTAATTTTGTTCTTTTCTACCATTGACAACTAAGTAGATTTGTCCCACTTTCCCAACAGGTTTTTTTTCTAAATTCTGTTATATTTCTACATTGATCATTGGAGGAGCGGAGGAGAAGTAAGAAATTTTTAAAGTGTTCAGACCCGGTAATTTTGTCACACTTTAATATTTAACTCAATCTGTCTCATATTTGTAAAGATGAAATTTTGTGATCTATTTTTCACTTTCATCCTGGTGTGCAAATTTTTAAAATTCCGTACACTTATGCATTTCAATGGCTTTTAATATTTTCATAACTTTATTATCAGTTAACCGATTGATTTAATTAAATTTTCATTCCCTTCTAGGCAAACCAAATCGTAATGAATTTGAGCAAAAAATGCATTCTACGATTCCATAATATTTATAAAAATAAATTGTGAATACTAATTTGGTGAACATTAATTCTTCATAAAATAAAACTGTTGAATATGCAGTATAAATAAACATACCTATAATTTCTTAAATAATCGAAATATTTGCATACAATGCTTATTGGTTCTATAATGCACAAAATATTTTCCTTACGTTGACATTAAAACTTTTAGGGACGGTGTTTT
>BGPR01045622.1:0-12270 GCA_013235015.1 Araneus ventricosus | reverse complement strand
TCACATGATAACCGTAATTGCACATGTTATCTAGATGTGACCAGTTTATGCTATTTAAAAAAATTTAATAAGTTTCGGTATCTATTCCCCTTGTTTACTTACTTCATTGATTAATACCATTCATGTGTTCGTATGGATGCGACCATTTATTGTATATTTGTTCCTTTTTTTCCTTCCCTCTTTACTGTTTGGAATTTGCATTTGTATCATTTAATTTGAAACTTCCTTCAACCCTTTTTTGTATTTTACTTACTTCTGTAAGCCTTGTGTTGTACTTGTTGCTGCACAAGGAGTTTTTCTCAAGAGATTGCAAAAAACAGAGAAATATATATACAGTGTCGAAGGATGCGCTGTGACGTCATGTACTTTGTCTCAATATTTTATTATGGCGGTGCGTTTAAAGTGCATCATGTGGGCGTAAATTGTTTGAGCCATTGTTTTTTGAGAAGAGTTTCACTGCACTTTTTTTACTAAATGACCAGTATAATGCTCTATTATAATGCTCTTCGTATCTATCTTCTTTGCCCAATTTAATAGTGAATTTCAAACTCTTCTGATTTCTACAAGCATATCCAATTTCATATTGAAATAGTGCATTATGCACTGAAAATTTTTTGGAAAAATGCAAATTCTTTGTATAAGTAAAGATTATTTATAAAATATTTTGAAAATTTTCACTTCTGCATATTGTTAGGTTTGCATGTTGATTCTACAAGTTAAGTATAACTATTTT
This sequence comes from Araneus ventricosus, assembly GCA_013235015.1. Taxonomy (NCBI): domain Eukaryota; kingdom Metazoa; phylum Arthropoda; class Arachnida; order Araneae; family Araneidae; genus Araneus; species Araneus ventricosus. Next base: position 11,537 of record BGPR01045622.1, on the reverse strand, counting down.
AAGAAAAGAAAGCATCTTTTTAGATGCTGTGAATGATTGACAAGACAAAAAATCGTAGGTACTCCAAACAATCTCGGCCAAAACTGCTGGAATTTAAAAAACTTTCAGGTTTTACCAATGTCATGTTGTCTTAATTCGACGGTCAGCGGTGTCTACTAAAATTTATGGTAATTATGGAAAAACAATCGACCCTAACTGTGCCTAAACACTGAAAACTGCAAATTCAGTAAGATCTACAAAATGACGGATAGCTAGCTTAACCGCTTAACTTAAAAACCCGAGAATACTCGTGCATCAAATTATCGCATTTGTAGACTTAAAACTAAAATTTCATCATTAATTAGATTTATAATTTTACGCAAAATTTACGTAGAATCTGTAAACATCTCAAGTATTATAGGCCTTCTGAGATGAATGAAAACGACATACCCCTTTCTAAAACAGAAAGGATAATTTTATTAGATAACAAAGAAAATGAAACAGTCAAGGGCTTAAAGATAAATCTCACAATTACATAATATGAATTAAATTTTATGGACAGTGGAATTTATAATTAAAGAAAACGGATGAAATGTTTTCCATTCCGACATTTTATTTCTGAAATATGCGACTAAAATAACGTAAAAAAAAGTGCCGTTAATAAAATAAATAATCAATCAGTTTAAAACTGTAAGTATTAAAGATAGGTCTAATAATATGTTTCAAATGGTTTTCCCTAAAAACTATTTATTTTTTTTAGATTTTTATGTCTTCATGCAATTTAATGTTAGAGGAAATTGTATAACATTTATTACAAGGATTTCTGTAATGCTTAATCTAAGAAAATGAGGGACTTGGAGAACAGAACACCACATAACTGGGAGTGAATAAGGCCTGAATGGTATTGGGTGACGGATTTTCCATTGGAGGACGGATTTTCCATTGGGTGACGGGTTTTCCATTGGGGACGGATTTTCCATTTGGTGACGGATAACTTAAAATAGAAGAAAGAGATAAAAATAGAGGAGGCACCGCCTGGTGAGTATGAACAATAAGCATTCTATTATGCTCTAAGGCAAGTCTGTGTATCCATTTCAGGCTTCGACTTAAGTAGAAAGCTGAAAGATAATTTAAGTTTCAAAAACACAAAATTTGGTTTAAAAAAAAATTCTACTTTAAAGATAAGCGTAGAAATATTTCCTGAAAACAATCAAATGGAATAAAGAAACAATGCACAGATTTGACAAGACTGAAATTTCGCTTGAAAATAATGAAAAATTAAAAATCAGACCACATGGATTATTAAATTTATTTTAAAATTAAGTTTTCATTTTTTTTTCAAAAATGCATTTAGTTAAATATATATTTTGAAGCTATTTAGTATACAGTACCACCGATTAACCGAACTAAAGAGGAGAACGATTTTTTCGGTTATGCCATGAACATCTATTAGTATTTTGTATCTAATAATACTATGTAAATATGAAATGTTTTGAGTGTGAACCGAATTTGAAACTCTCTTGGCAGGCCTATGTTCTTTATTAAAGTCGGGCGCAATATTCGCACATGCGAGTTCGGTCGCAATGCACCTGACAGGCACAGGTAAACAATATCGCAATTAATATTGTTAATACCCATTTTTTTAATTTTAGTATTTTAAAATTAATAACTGACCTTCTAGGGGAGACTTTAAAGAAAAAAAGTGGGGATACCTTTGCAAAAAAAAAAAAAAAAAGAAAGGCGCAGTTCGGGTCCGCGCCATAAATTTTTCGGGGAAACGTAGGGATAAAATCATTAAACAAGTGTATTAATACGTAATTTAATTATTCTCTCTTTCATCCTTTAATAGGATCTCTTTAATACGATATTTACATAGAGTAAAATAATGTTTACAGAATAGATTAATCACAAGCTAGCACAGACCACAGTCTACTACTTGTGATAAACTAGTGATTTATCTATTCTGTTATCTATCCTTCTCACGAAAAAGCTACGGCTTGGACCCGAACTGTGCCTCTCTTATGTTTTATTTAGAGTAATTTTTGTTGGCGCCATCTGTTGACAGTATATAGAACTACATTTCGCGTATGCGCAGTAAAACATTATTTACTACAAATGCTCATATTTCCCGTAACATTCAAATTTTAATACAATGCTTCTTTTACGTATTGTCAACCATTCTGTAAGTTTCGTACAATTCGAAAGAAAACTCTGCATGTTATAATTCAAAAACATGCGGAGTTTGAAATTTTCAATTTAATACCGATTTTTACTTATATTCTGATAATAATTTTTATTGTATCACTTTGGGTCTTAGTAATACTGCTCAGACTCTTTAAAATGACACCAGAATCAACCTCCTAGCTAAACGCGTTTCCACGCTGCACTTATTTATAATCTTACATAAAACTAATTCTTAACAATCACGCGCATGCGCCTACACTGGTACGATGACATCACAGTCAAAACAAATACTATGCGACAAACTCTTACATATATGATCTATCCGTTGTAGGGTCAACCATTCTTTTCGCATTATTAGTCTCGTAGTTATTAGCGATTCAAATCTGACGGTATTTTGTTACACAAGAAAGTTCGACCGACTATCACTGTAACGAGCGGAAAGACGTCTCCACGTCAAAAAGGCCTGCTTTCGGGATTATTTCCGTGTAGTATAGTACATGTTTTTTGGATCTGCGATTTCAGATAACCCGAGTTTCGGTTAACCCGAGTTCGGTGAATCTGGGTTTTACTGTAGTTGTATATGTAAACTCCAAGTCAGTAATTTAAGAAAGAGCTGCGTCTCACGTAAAACACGCAACCTTTGAAATCGGTCAAAAGTTCTGCAGACCATCCAAGATGCTAGCATTTTTCTCTTTAAAACGAAATGTGCATTTTCGTCGTATATTTCCAGGTTTCAGTTTTAGCGAAAGAGAAATGTGAATCTGATATCCATCTGTTTTCTGGCTTCTCATTGCTTTTTTAATGGGAATCATTTCGTATTCTAGTGCAGTTTAAATCATGGTTATTACAGAAGTATCTGTTTAACGTGTTGTCGTATGAAGATGAAGGTTATTAAGGAAAAGGCGCCATTAAATTATCGTTAGCGCGCATTCACCCAGAGAAGGTTTCGTAACGAGAAATTTACGGACGAAGAAGTCTGAAATCTTGATTTAGCGGAAGATGTTCTTTAAGAAGTAGAAAAGTTTCTCGAATCGTGCATAATATCAAAATTGTTCGGACTTTCACACCACCGTAAATAACGTCTGAAGATAAATTAAAGAAATTTAAAAACTTTCCTTAAAAACCAATAAAAGAAGAGACGCAACACGTTAGTAATGTAAAATTTAGCCAATAAATAATTTTGAATGAATTAGTAACTGGTTCCAAAAAATAGGAATTATTACAATTATTATATTTAATGTGTATTATTATAATTTTAATGTGACGCCATGCAACATGGACTTTTAGAACCACAGTGTGTTTTTAGTGCTTTTCTAGTAAATTTGCATGTTTTCGTTTTAAAACTTTTATGTGTTTACATTTTTATAATTAATGTGGTTTTGAGCGTTGAACTGTTCTATTCTCTGGAGTTACTTTTTTTCTTTGTGTTTTAACTCACTTTGTGGCTTGTGTTCCTTACATGTTTTTGATCATGCACTCTGCAAATGGTGTCATCTCTGTAGTGTGCTCTCTTTGAATAAATAAATAAATAAATAAATTTCTTGTTTTAAGAGTAATCGCAAACGAATTACTCCGACCAGTCTAGGCATGCGGATGGAGCTGAATGACACGGCCGCCACGACAATTAACCGAGCACTGTGGCCCCCGCATAATAACCCCCATTAAGAGCGTTTCATGTGAAGACCCCTCAGACAGAGGTATGACCCGTCATCGCGGGAGGTAATTTAACCCCCACCATTACTATATCCCACCGAAAGCGAGACTCTGCTTACTTATACGGCAGGTTTTGTTATAAAAGTAAAAAAAGCAGAGTAATTTTTTTTTTAAATATTTTTTATTGAAAATATTTTTCAGTTGTAGTTGTATTCAAGTCTCTCTGAACGTTTGGCGCAGTATGGCCAAATTGACCCTTGTGCCATTAAACCCAAACCAATCAGTCATTACTCAACTCTCGATCAAGTTCTCAATAAATAGTGCATACACTTAAAATATAGAAATAGAAATTCTTCAAGTAAATAAATTAGGACATATATTATATCAGTTGATTTGTTGGCTAAAAAGTAAAAACCTATACAATAAAGACATCCCAAAACTCTTGCGGATCATGCAAAGAGTTTGATTTTCAAAAGTAAACTAAAAGCATTTCGAGAAAATAAAGTAGTTTTTTATATGTAAATAAGCTCATTTACTAATACAGAATGTCAAAAAAATATAAACATACTTCGAAAAACTATTAGATAAACTTTTGATAACATATATCAAAATTTCAATAATTCATTTTGTTAAAGTTGGCAAATTAATTTATTTAATTTTGTAAATAAAAGTATATTAGTCAGGAACTCAAATCTCTTGTCTTTTTCTATTGTTGCAAAAATGCAATGTACTTATTTTCAGGATTTTCTACCACTATTGGCAATGTTTTCAGACAGTAAATAAACGTGGGTGATAATAAATACAGTGCAAAATAATTGTATTAATCTCACAGCTTAATATTTTCCCTCTTGACTCATTTTCAAGTTTAGACTATATTTAGTACCACAACATTTACGAACCAACATAATGATACCGGGTAATTTAATACAAATCCCACATAATTGTCCGCTTTTATACTGTTCCATGTTATCTTTCTAACACGATAACTAGAGTAATTTTGATTGGCTTTGAACCGGCGAGTAATATAAGGTATGAAGGGTGAAAATTCCGGCCGAGTTCGTAGAAGGGCCACCCAAATTAGGTAGGGTGGGAATGGGGAGGGATTGAAATTTTCATTTCCCATAACTTCTTTACAGTCGAAGTTAGAAAGATAAATCAAATTAGACGAATATCGTCATAACGAACAACTTCTGCATTGAATATTTTTCGATAGCTGCAGTTGCTTAGAAGTTAGGGGCTGAAAAATAAATTATCAACCCCTTAATATCGTCTGCTTTTTAACCTAAGCTTGGGACACCTCGTTGGAAAACTGTCACAAGTTGAATTCTTTTCACCCTCCCTGCAAAATCTTGCCCCAATTAAAAATACTCCAGTAATCGTGTTCCCAGGATAACATGGGACAAATTAGTGGAAAGCGCCCTACACCGCATGACAGGTTGAGTTCCAAGCATATATTGTGTGGTGATTTGTGCTTGTCTTGTGATATTCTATCCCCTCCTAACGTAACTATAACGAGTTTTGAAATACTCTGTATGTTGATCTGGTTCTAATTCCATTTGATTTAATATAACTAGCAAAGTCCATGAGTTAACCCTCTATCTGCAGATTTTTTTGAATTAATATTTACATGCAACGTTTGAAAACATGTTTAAATAAGCGAATCGTTATTTACATGCAAGGTTTTATCAGTGTAATATGATTCAACGTTTCAAAAGTTCTAAGCAAATCCTTTAGCTTGCGAAAATCGCAGGATGCTGCAAAAAATGGACTTTCTCCCAATCCGCGGAAATCGAGGGATAAGCAGTCAGAGGGTTAAGAGCACGTGATAAAGGTGAAGTGTGGAATCTACTATGGATCAAAGTGATCTTGGAGCCCCTAGGTATCACCTGAAGAAATTTGAATTTACTCCAATGTATTTTCTAGGGGATTTTCAAAAGAAACTATCCCACATATGTAAGATAAATTGATCTATCTATTATAGATCAATATGAGATAATGACTTTGTTAAAAACTTGATTGTCTTCCGAGGATTCCAAATTATTTTCAGTTTAAGAAAATGGCATTGCATTTAAATATTAAGCAAAAAGTTAGCAGTAGAAGGAATGAAATAATTGTGTAATTCAAATGGGATATAATGCGTAAATAACGTAACAAAACTATTTTAAGCATGAATAAATCTTTATATAATTCAAGCTGTGTTAGTCCCTTTCTTATCTAAATAGCTAATGGGATTTTATATTAGAATTCACTTTTGAAAATAGACTTTTTTTTTCATCCCATGGCATTTCTAATGGCAACCAATTTTGCGCTCTGGATTTATGCTTAGAGTTATTCAGAAGGAAAAGCACTTTACAGAGTTCTCAATACGTTTTGTTAAAAGGAGTTCATTCAAATGATTTCATTTGCCAACTTCCTTTAACGCCAGAACGAATATGGAGTGTTTATCTATGATAGCTGAAAAAGAAATACACTTTGACGGAGTTCCGTTTCGTTAATAGAACTCGAAGGATGCATGCCATTAAGAATCGTATCGCCAGTTCAAAATGATTGGAGCATATTTACTAAATGCATTTTACTTTTTTTTTTGAACTTATTCAAGGTCACTGGTTTTTTCTATTTCGGTGGAAAGGCATTTATGTGTCAGGATTTGGAATACATATGGAATAGATATTTGGAATATATATGGAATACATTTGGAATATATATGGAATACATTTAAAATACATATGGAATACATTTAAAATATACATTTGGAATACACATTAGGGTAGATCGAAAAGTATAGGAAAAAAATTTTTTTTTGAAATTATTTTTGGCATGGGGCGGAAAAGTTGTGTCTTAAGTATATTAGTTTATATAATTTTTTTATTTAAATTCATTTATATCTTCCGGTGCCCCAAGCGCTTCAAAAATAGTTAAAAATTGAATTTTTTATGAAAATTTACAATTTTTTTTGTTTTGAAATTATTTTTGGCATGGGGTGGGAAAGTTGTATCTTAGGTATATTAGTTTACATATTTTTTTATTGAAATCCATTCATTTCTTCCAGTGCCCCAAGTGCCCTAAAAATAGTTAAAAATGATATTTTGTCTAAATTTATAAAAAAAATTTCAAAATTTCCTTTAGCGCCGGGTAAGAAAGTTTGTTTTGGGTATATTAGTTTACGTTTTTTTTTTTTATTATTAGAATTCATTCATATCTTCTGCCCTCCAAAAAGTTAAAAATTGATATTTTTACAAATATCTATTAAAAATTGTGAATTAATGAAAAATATTTGAAAAAAATTGGCAGACTATTCAAGTATTAAAGTACAAACTTATAAATAATTATATTATTTAATTTAAATTTTACATGAAGTATAAATTTAATAGTCAAAGTAATAAATCACAAGACTTATAAAAAGTGAACTTACATCATAGATTTTTTAATTCTATTAGTTTGAAGATTTACATATTTCTAAACAATGTAATCCTTTTTGGTATTATAATGCTTGATAAGACTTCTTGATTGTATCCTATTCAATATGAAGCCGTGTCTCTTTTCTTCATATACACTTTCCAACGCTTCAGACACTAAGCGAAAACATCCTTCTACAGCTTGGGTAAGGCATGGATATTTCCTCCGTTTTTCTAGCTTTTTACCATGGCCTCAATTTCTTTAAATGGAATATTCATCAAAAGAGGTGGTGTTGCCAGTTAATAAGTGCAAAATAATCCTTTGCTTTAAAGTGTATTTTTGGTACTTGAAAAATTCTTATTCTGATGATCCTCTGTTTTCATTTCTAGCACAAATTAGTTTTCGTAGTGCTAAAGCTCTTATATTCTCTCTGTTATCTGTGAGCTTTGACAATAGCAAATTTTCAGGATGACAAAAGAAGCTATTTCTTTGAATAAAAGTGTGTACTATATTTATTAAACTGGGTTCCAAATATCTAGAAAATGAGATAAGTCTCCAAATATGAAGCGCTGGTTTTGTTATGGAGGGCTTTGTCTTGACATGGAACCACACAGGTTGCATATACCTTCATAATATATGTTGCAAGAATAATAAGATTGTCAGATGGTTTATCTGTGACGACATATAACCTTAAAATTCTACCTGCAATTGTTAGCCACCTTAAGTGAGAAACTGGACCAGGCTTTCTTAATGCCATGTCAGAATAACATTCACCATGTGATATCGCTAAGCAAATATCATATAGATATTGCTGATCATTGCTGAGAACCATTCCATCTATATTATCTGACATATTATCCACACTTATTGAAGAAGAAGGAGCTACAGGTAGCTCCTCGCAGGTTTTGATTGCTTTACCAATTGGTCGGTAAATATATATATATAACGCTTTTTCCCATGTTATCTTGTGAACACGATAACTGGAGTAATTTTGATGTAAATTTAATCAGCTTGAGATATGATGTAAGGATAGTGAAAATCTCGGTCGAGTTCGTAGATGGGCTATCCAGCTCAAAGGGGGTGGAAATGGTGGGAGTGGAAATTTTCATTTTCCCATAATTCCTTTACAAATGAAAATAGAAAGAAAATTCAAATTAGGCGAATTATTGTCTTATCATAACGAACAATTTTTGCATTTAAACGTTTTCTATAGCTACAATTGCTTAGAAGTTATGTGCTGAAAAAAAAGTGATTCTCCCACCCTTCCCCTCCTCTCTCCCTAACTTAAAGTACGTTTTAACCTAATCATGTTACCCATTGTTGGAAAGCTCTCGTCATTTGCAGTTTCTTCCACCCTCTTTCATTCTTGTAGCTCCAATAATTATGAGAATAGAGGGCTAAATGTTCTTTTCCGTAGTATTATTAGTAGAGAAGTATATGCATAACGCTTTGGGCCGTGTTATTTTGTAAACACGATAACTAGAGTAATTTTGATTAGATTTTAACTGGCGACGGATATGTTGTAAGGACGGTGAAAATCTCGGCCCAGTTCACAGATGGGCTAACCAGCTCAAAGGGGGTGGAAATGGTGGGGGACTGAAAATTTCATATTCCCATAATTCCCTTACGATTCAAGATAGAAAGAAAATTCAAATTAGGCGAATTATTGCCTTATCACAACAAACAACTTTTGTATTGAAACTGTTTTGATAGCCGCAATTTCTTAGAAGTTATGAGCTAAAAAGCCATTTTCAATCCCCTCCCCAACTTATCATTTCCCCATAGCTCTGTTACTACTAAAGATAGAAAAAAATTTCCAACTAAGCGAATTATCACCTTATGATAACGAATAACTTTTATACTAAAAGTTTTTTGTCTGCTAGAATTACTTATAAGTTATGAGCTGAAAAGCGATATTCAATACCCCCTCCCCCAATAGGGTATATAGCCCCATAGGGTATGTACCCCCAATAGCGCATATAGTATGAGCCATGAAAAAAGTTTTAGTGAAGTTTTGTAACAATTAATTTTTAAATTTAATTAAGTAAATAGTTAATTTTAATTAATCAAATAGTTTTAATAGTTAATTTGATAATAGCTTTTTGACAGAATACTTTAATTTGATATTTAACTATACATGGAGGGACCATGATTTGTTTAATGAAATCAATATAAAGTACCCGAAAACGATAGATATTTAAATAAGAGTTTCCTATATCCTTTTCACTATTGAAAAATATCTCCTTAACTTTAAAATTGTTTGGGATTTTCTGCCTGAGTATTTGGTTTTAACCGTCGATGGAGATTTAAATTTACTGTTCAAATTGGCTGCATTCATATCCTATGCTTTAAGCACATGTATTTAATTTGCCACTCACAATGTTTAATAATTTTTATTCTCTTATGTGTTTAGAATTTAGTGACTATTATCTCTGTAACCAGGGAGTTCTCTAAATGAGCCCATTTTAGTAGTATTTAAGTGTTTCCATGTCATGTGATTTTACCATATGACAAAGTAATGTTCGCACAATTATTTAACCTAGATTAAATAAATTCATTTTTAAATCTAGAATCTTTCTTCATTCGTGCCAAGAGTCAATTTCTTGCTACTGTTTCAGATAGGCTGGCTTAATGTTATCTAGGATATATTTGCACTGCTGAGATGTTTATTTCTTTATGACTCCTATCTGTTGAATGATTATGTGTTGAGATATAAAAAAATTGACTAATGTACTGACCGATAAATCTATCATAACTTTTTGGAATGAAAAATGGAATGATAAAACCTTGATATAGCAAAAAATTAAATGATATGGAAACAGAATCACAGCGTAAATACTGCAATGCGTAGAAACAATAAAGTGATTGGCTATGTCTGTATTGATCAATATGTAATATTTCATGACTTTTGTAACATTAACGTAAAGGAATCTACCTTTGCCTTCAAGCTTGCCGAAAAGGGATTTTTTTATATGAGAGAAAGTAAACCCCTGGTAGAAAAAAATGTAAATGTCCCTAATTAGAGCAATGCGGAGAAAATTATGATGGCCATAAAAATATCATAACTGAGTTTACATCTCGTAAAAATGCAATGCACATCAATAAGATAGTTAAATCTAAACACCTTATACATTTTTGTACTGTGTATTTTCCATGTTTACCAATAAATATATTGTAGTATAAATGAATTAAATTAAAAATGTTTTTAAAAACGCATTTAAATAAGGATATTTTTATATTAATATTTTATATTAATATTATAATAATAATTTACAAAAAGAATATATTTTATATGAAATATTTTCAATTATTTAGTCTTTTATTGATAGTTCTTGAAATCATTTTTTATCCAAAATTAACTTCCAGATGGATCCATCGGTATGAAATCCAGAATGTAATTGAACTAATCACTTGACAAGTTTGTTTAGTTTAGTTTTATAACCATCCCGTTTTGAAGCAACGAGAGGACTATTTCGGCATAGAACTCGTAATTTTGAACCGTGGCCAAATGACTAGAACGACACCTGAGCTTGCAACCCCCTCTCCAAACTTCCGCACCATGCCAGCTGGAGACGTTTGGCCAATGCGTATGATTTAGGGAGCAACATCTTCAGTCGAATCTGGCTTTGAACCTGGAACCCTCGGACCCCGAAGCAGAGCTATGACCTTATCACTGGACCCTCTAATAAATTAGCTAATAATTATGTTCCGAAAATATTTAAATAGGGAAATGTCATCGAGATTACCCAAGTGTTCAAAAAACCTTGAATCAAGAAATTGAAAATCTTTGGCACACATCATGAAGCGAGTGCAAAATCGATTAGAAAATTCCATCTTTACAAACTTGAAATAAGTTAAATTTTAACAAAAAGTAATAAAAGTAAAATGCATTTTATTTCCTCTCTCCTGTTTCATAAGCCGATCAGCCGATATGTTTGACGTTTGAATACAAACACCAAAGTCTTCATTCTTTTTTCATTAATTCATTTCATTTAAGCCATTCATTTCATTTCATTCATTTATTTTATTTCATTCATTTATTTCATTTCATTTCATTCATTTATTTTATTTCATTCATTTATTTCATTTCATTCATACATTTTATTTAATTTAAGATCAAAAGGTATAGTAAACACATATTCATTCATTTCATTTCATTTATTCATTCATTTCATTTATTCATTCATTTCATTTCAATTATTCATTCATTTCATTTCACTTAAGATTCTTCATTCATTTCATTTCATAAATTTCATTTTATTCCATTCATTTCATATAATTTAAGATTCTTCATTTCATTTCATTTATTCATTCATTTCATTTCA
>BGPR01045621.1:0-12270 GCA_013235015.1 Araneus ventricosus | reverse complement strand
TCACATGATAACCGTAATTGCACATGTTATCTAGATGTGACCAGTTTATGCTATTTAAAAAAATTTAATAAGTTTCGGTATCTATTCCCCTTGTTTACTTACTTCATTGATTAATACCATTCATGTGTTCGTATGGATGCGACCATTTATTGTATATTTGTTCCTTTTTTTCCTTCCCTCTTTACTGTTTGGAATTTGCATTTGTATCATTTAATTTGAAACTTCCTTCAACCCTTTTTTGTATTTTACTTACTTCTGTAAGCCTTGTGTTGTACTTGTTGCTGCACAAGGAGTTTTTCTCAAGAGATTGCAAAAAACAGAGAAATATATATACAGTGTCGAAGGATGCGCTGTGACGTCATGTACTTTGTCTCAATATTTTATTATGGCGGTGCGTTTAAAGTGCATCATGTGGGCGTAAATTGTTTGAGCCATTGTTTTTTGAGAAGAGTTTCACTGCACTTTTTTTACTAAATGACCAGTATAATGCTCTATTATAATGCTCTTCGTATCTATCTTCTTTGCCCAATTTAATAGTGAATTTCAAACTCTTCTGATTTCTACAAGCATATCCAATTTCATATTGAAATAGTGCATTATGCACTGAAAATTTTTTGGAAAAATGCAAATTCTTTGTATAAGTAAAGATTATTTATAAAATATTTTGAAAATTTTCACTTCTGCATATTGTTAGGTTTGCATGTTGATTCTACAAGTTAAGTATAACTATTTTAAGAAAAGAAAGCATCTTTTTAGATGCTGTGAATGATTGACAAGACAAAAAATCGTAGGTACTCCAAACAATCTCGGCCAAAACTGCTGGAATTTAAAAAACTTTCAGGTTTTACCAATGTCATGTTGTCTTAATTCGACGGTCAGCGGTGTCTACTAAAATTTATGGTAATTATGGAAAAACAATCGACCCTAACTGTGCCTAAACACTGAAAACTGCAAATTCAGTAAGATCTACAAAATGACGGATAGCTAGCTTAACCGCTTAACTTAAAAACCCGAGAATACTCGTGCATCAAATTATCGCATTTGTAGACTTAAAACTAAAATTTCATCATTAATTAGATTTATAATTTTACGCAAAATTTACGTAGAATCTGTAAACATCTCAAGTATTATAGGCCTTCTGAGATGAATGAAAACGACATACCCCTTTCTAAAACAGAAAGGATAATTTTATTAGATAACAAAGAAAATGAAACAGTCAAGGGCTTAAAGATAAATCTCACAATTACATAATATGAATTAAATTTTATGGACAGTGGAATTTATAATTAAAGAAAACGGATGAAATGTTTTCCATTCCGACATTTTATTTCTGAAATATGCGACTAAAATAACGTAAAAAAAAGTGCCGTTAATAAAATAAATAATCAATCAGTTTAAAACTGTAAGTATTAAAGATAGGTCTAATAATATGTTTCAAATGGTTTTCCCTAAAAACTATTTATTTTTTTTAGATTTTTATGTCTTCATGCAATTTAATGTTAGAGGAAATTGTATAACATTTATTACAAGGATTTCTGTAATGCTTAATCTAAGAAAATGAGGGACTTGGAGAACAGAACACCACATAACTGGGAGTGAATAAGGCCTGAATGGTATTGGGTGACGGATTTTCCATTGGAGGACGGATTTTCCATTGGGTGACGGGTTTTCCATTGGGGACGGATTTTCCATTTGGTGACGGATAACTTAAAATAGAAGAAAGAGATAAAAATAGAGGAGGCACCGCCTGGTGAGTATGAACAATAAGCATTCTATTATGCTCTAAGGCAAGTCTGTGTATCCATTTCAGGCTTCGACTTAAGTAGAAAGCTGAAAGATAATTTAAGTTTCAAAAACACAAAATTTGGTTTAAAAAAAAATTCTACTTTAAAGATAAGCGTAGAAATATTTCCTGAAAACAATCAAATGGAATAAAGAAACAATGCACAGATTTGACAAGACTGAAATTTCGCTTGAAAATAATGAAAAATTAAAAATCAGACCACATGGATTATTAAATTTATTTTAAAATTAAGTTTTCATTTTTTTTTCAAAAATGCATTTAGTTAAATATATATTTTGAAGCTATTTAGTATACAGTACCACCGATTAACCGAACTAAAGAGGAGAACGATTTTTTCGGTTATGCCATGAACATCTATTAGTATTTTGTATCTAATAATACTATGTAAATATGAAATGTTTTGAGTGTGAACCGAATTTGAAACTCTCTTGGCAGGCCTATGTTCTTTATTAAAGTCGGGCGCAATATTCGCACATGCGAGTTCGGTCGCAATGCACCTGACAGGCACAGGTAAACAATATCGCAATTAATATTGTTAATACCCATTTTTTTAATTTTAGTATTTTAAAATTAATAACTGACCTTCTAGGGGAGACTTTAAAGAAAAAAAGTGGGGATACCTTTGCAAAAAAAAAAAAAAAAAGAAAGGCGCAGTTCGGGTCCGCGCCATAAATTTTTCGGGGAAACGTAGGGATAAAATCATTAAACAAGTGTATTAATACGTAATTTAATTATTCTCTCTTTCATCCTTTAATAGGATCTCTTTAATACGATATTTACATAGAGTAAAATAATGTTTACAGAATAGATTAATCACAAGCTAGCACAGACCACAGTCTACTACTTGTGATAAACTAGTGATTTATCTATTCTGTTATCTATCCTTCTCACGAAAAAGCTACGGCTTGGACCCGAACTGTGCCTCTCTTATGTTTTATTTAGAGTAATTTTTGTTGGCGCCATCTGTTGACAGTATATAGAACTACATTTCGCGTATGCGCAGTAAAACATTATTTACTACAAATGCTCATATTTCCCGTAACATTCAAATTTTAATACAATGCTTCTTTTACGTATTGTCAACCATTCTGTAAGTTTCGTACAATTCGAAAGAAAACTCTGCATGTTATAATTCAAAAACATGCGGAGTTTGAAATTTTCAATTTAATACCGATTTTTACTTATATTCTGATAATAATTTTTATTGTATCACTTTGGGTCTTAGTAATACTGCTCAGACTCTTTAAAATGACACCAGAATCAACCTCCTAGCTAAACGCGTTTCCACGCTGCACTTATTTATAATCTTACATAAAACTAATTCTTAACAATCACGCGCATGCGCCTACACTGGTACGATGACATCACAGTCAAAACAAATACTATGCGACAAACTCTTACATATATGATCTATCCGTTGTAGGGTCAACCATTCTTTTCGCATTATTAGTCTCGTAGTTATTAGCGATTCAAATCTGACGGTATTTTGTTACACAAGAAAGTTCGACCGACTATCACTGTAACGAGCGGAAAGACGTCTCCACGTCAAAAAGGCCTGCTTTCGGGATTATTTCCGTGTAGTATAGTACATGTTTTTTGGATCTGCGATTTCAGATAACCCGAGTTTCGGTTAACCCGAGTTCGGTGAATCTGGGTTTTACTGTAGTTGTATATGTAAACTCCAAGTCAGTAATTTAAGAAAGAGCTGCGTCTCACGTAAAACACGCAACCTTTGAAATCGGTCAAAAGTTCTGCAGACCATCCAAGATGCTAGCATTTTTCTCTTTAAAACGAAATGTGCATTTTCGTCGTATATTTCCAGGTTTCAGTTTTAGCGAAAGAGAAATGTGAATCTGATATCCATCTGTTTTCTGGCTTCTCATTGCTTTTTTAATGGGAATCATTTCGTATTCTAGTGCAGTTTAAATCATGGTTATTACAGAAGTATCTGTTTAACGTGTTGTCGTATGAAGATGAAGGTTATTAAGGAAAAGGCGCCATTAAATTATCGTTAGCGCGCATTCACCCAGAGAAGGTTTCGTAACGAGAAATTTACGGACGAAGAAGTCTGAAATCTTGATTTAGCGGAAGATGTTCTTTAAGAAGTAGAAAAGTTTCTCGAATCGTGCATAATATCAAAATTGTTCGGACTTTCACACCACCGTAAATAACGTCTGAAGATAAATTAAAGAAATTTAAAAACTTTCCTTAAAAACCAATAAAAGAAGAGACGCAACACGTTAGTAATGTAAAATTTAGCCAATAAATAATTTTGAATGAATTAGTAACTGGTTCCAAAAAATAGGAATTATTACAATTATTATATTTAATGTGTATTATTATAATTTTAATGTGACGCCATGCAACATGGACTTTTAGAACCACAGTGTGTTTTTAGTGCTTTTCTAGTAAATTTGCATGTTTTCGTTTTAAAACTTTTATGTGTTTACATTTTTATAATTAATGTGGTTTTGAGCGTTGAACTGTTCTATTCTCTGGAGTTACTTTTTTTCTTTGTGTTTTAACTCACTTTGTGGCTTGTGTTCCTTACATGTTTTTGATCATGCACTCTGCAAATGGTGTCATCTCTGTAGTGTGCTCTCTTTGAATAAATAAATAAATAAATAAATTTCTTGTTTTAAGAGTAATCGCAAACGAATTACTCCGACCAGTCTAGGCATGCGGATGGAGCTGAATGACACGGCCGCCACGACAATTAACCGAGCACTGTGGCCCCCGCATAATAACCCCCATTAAGAGCGTTTCATGTGAAGACCCCTCAGACAGAGGTATGACCCGTCATCGCGGGAGGTAATTTAACCCCCACCATTACTATATCCCACCGAAAGCGAGACTCTGCTTACTTATACGGCAGGTTTTGTTATAAAAGTAAAAAAAGCAGAGTAATTTTTTTTTTAAATATTTTTTATTGAAAATATTTTTCAGTTGTAGTTGTATTCAAGTCTCTCTGAACGTTTGGCGCAGTATGGCCAAATTGACCCTTGTGCCATTAAACCCAAACCAATCAGTCATTACTCAACTCTCGATCAAGTTCTCAATAAATAGTGCATACACTTAAAATATAGAAATAGAAATTCTTCAAGTAAATAAATTAGGACATATATTATATCAGTTGATTTGTTGGCTAAAAAGTAAAAACCTATACAATAAAGACATCCCAAAACTCTTGCGGATCATGCAAAGAGTTTGATTTTCAAAAGTAAACTAAAAGCATTTCGAGAAAATAAAGTAGTTTTTTATATGTAAATAAGCTCATTTACTAATACAGAATGTCAAAAAAATATAAACATACTTCGAAAAACTATTAGATAAACTTTTGATAACATATATCAAAATTTCAATAATTCATTTTGTTAAAGTTGGCAAATTAATTTATTTAATTTTGTAAATAAAAGTATATTAGTCAGGAACTCAAATCTCTTGTCTTTTTCTATTGTTGCAAAAATGCAATGTACTTATTTTCAGGATTTTCTACCACTATTGGCAATGTTTTCAGACAGTAAATAAACGTGGGTGATAATAAATACAGTGCAAAATAATTGTATTAATCTCACAGCTTAATATTTTCCCTCTTGACTCATTTTCAAGTTTAGACTATATTTAGTACCACAACATTTACGAACCAACATAATGATACCGGGTAATTTAATACAAATCCCACATAATTGTCCGCTTTTATACTGTTCCATGTTATCTTTCTAACACGATAACTAGAGTAATTTTGATTGGCTTTGAACCGGCGAGTAATATAAGGTATGAAGGGTGAAAATTCCGGCCGAGTTCGTAGAAGGGCCACCCAAATTAGGTAGGGTGGGAATGGGGAGGGATTGAAATTTTCATTTCCCATAACTTCTTTACAGTCGAAGTTAGAAAGATAAATCAAATTAGACGAATATCGTCATAACGAACAACTTCTGCATTGAATATTTTTCGATAGCTGCAGTTGCTTAGAAGTTAGGGGCTGAAAAATAAATTATCAACCCCTTAATATCGTCTGCTTTTTAACCTAAGCTTGGGACACCTCGTTGGAAAACTGTCACAAGTTGAATTCTTTTCACCCTCCCTGCAAAATCTTGCCCCAATTAAAAATACTCCAGTAATCGTGTTCCCAGGATAACATGGGACAAATTAGTGGAAAGCGCCCTACACCGCATGACAGGTTGAGTTCCAAGCATATATTGTGTGGTGATTTGTGCTTGTCTTGTGATATTCTATCCCCTCCTAACGTAACTATAACGAGTTTTGAAATACTCTGTATGTTGATCTGGTTCTAATTCCATTTGATTTAATATAACTAGCAAAGTCCATGAGTTAACCCTCTATCTGCAGATTTTTTTGAATTAATATTTACATGCAACGTTTGAAAACATGTTTAAATAAGCGAATCGTTATTTACATGCAAGGTTTTATCAGTGTAATATGATTCAACGTTTCAAAAGTTCTAAGCAAATCCTTTAGCTTGCGAAAATCGCAGGATGCTGCAAAAAATGGACTTTCTCCCAATCCGCGGAAATCGAGGGATAAGCAGTCAGAGGGTTAAGAGCACGTGATAAAGGTGAAGTGTGGAATCTACTATGGATCAAAGTGATCTTGGAGCCCCTAGGTATCACCTGAAGAAATTTGAATTTACTCCAATGTATTTTCTAGGGGATTTTCAAAAGAAACTATCCCACATATGTAAGATAAATTGATCTATCTATTATAGATCAATATGAGATAATGACTTTGTTAAAAACTTGATTGTCTTCCGAGGATTCCAAATTATTTTCAGTTTAAGAAAATGGCATTGCATTTAAATATTAAGCAAAAAGTTAGCAGTAGAAGGAATGAAATAATTGTGTAATTCAAATGGGATATAATGCGTAAATAACGTAACAAAACTATTTTAAGCATGAATAAATCTTTATATAATTCAAGCTGTGTTAGTCCCTTTCTTATCTAAATAGCTAATGGGATTTTATATTAGAATTCACTTTTGAAAATAGACTTTTTTTTTCATCCCATGGCATTTCTAATGGCAACCAATTTTGCGCTCTGGATTTATGCTTAGAGTTATTCAGAAGGAAAAGCACTTTACAGAGTTCTCAATACGTTTTGTTAAAAGGAGTTCATTCAAATGATTTCATTTGCCAACTTCCTTTAACGCCAGAACGAATATGGAGTGTTTATCTATGATAGCTGAAAAAGAAATACACTTTGACGGAGTTCCGTTTCGTTAATAGAACTCGAAGGATGCATGCCATTAAGAATCGTATCGCCAGTTCAAAATGATTGGAGCATATTTACTAAATGCATTTTACTTTTTTTTTTGAACTTATTCAAGGTCACTGGTTTTTTCTATTTCGGTGGAAAGGCATTTATGTGTCAGGATTTGGAATACATATGGAATAGATATTTGGAATATATATGGAATACATTTGGAATATATATGGAATACATTTAAAATACATATGGAATACATTTAAAATATACATTTGGAATACACATTAGGGTAGATCGAAAAGTATAGGAAAAAAATTTTTTTTTGAAATTATTTTTGGCATGGGGCGGAAAAGTTGTGTCTTAAGTATATTAGTTTATATAATTTTTTTATTTAAATTCATTTATATCTTCCGGTGCCCCAAGCGCTTCAAAAATAGTTAAAAATTGAATTTTTTATGAAAATTTACAATTTTTTTTGTTTTGAAATTATTTTTGGCATGGGGTGGGAAAGTTGTATCTTAGGTATATTAGTTTACATATTTTTTTATTGAAATCCATTCATTTCTTCCAGTGCCCCAAGTGCCCTAAAAATAGTTAAAAATGATATTTTGTCTAAATTTATAAAAAAAATTTCAAAATTTCCTTTAGCGCCGGGTAAGAAAGTTTGTTTTGGGTATATTAGTTTACGTTTTTTTTTTTTATTATTAGAATTCATTCATATCTTCTGCCCTCCAAAAAGTTAAAAATTGATATTTTTACAAATATCTATTAAAAATTGTGAATTAATGAAAAATATTTGAAAAAAATTGGCAGACTATTCAAGTATTAAAGTACAAACTTATAAATAATTATATTATTTAATTTAAATTTTACATGAAGTATAAATTTAATAGTCAAAGTAATAAATCACAAGACTTATAAAAAGTGAACTTACATCATAGATTTTTTAATTCTATTAGTTTGAAGATTTACATATTTCTAAACAATGTAATCCTTTTTGGTATTATAATGCTTGATAAGACTTCTTGATTGTATCCTATTCAATATGAAGCCGTGTCTCTTTTCTTCATATACACTTTCCAACGCTTCAGACACTAAGCGAAAACATCCTTCTACAGCTTGGGTAAGGCATGGATATTTCCTCCGTTTTTCTAGCTTTTTACCATGGCCTCAATTTCTTTAAATGGAATATTCATCAAAAGAGGTGGTGTTGCCAGTTAATAAGTGCAAAATAATCCTTTGCTTTAAAGTGTATTTTTGGTACTTGAAAAATTCTTATTCTGATGATCCTCTGTTTTCATTTCTAGCACAAATTAGTTTTCGTAGTGCTAAAGCTCTTATATTCTCTCTGTTATCTGTGAGCTTTGACAATAGCAAATTTTCAGGATGACAAAAGAAGCTATTTCTTTGAATAAAAGTGTGTACTATATTTATTAAACTGGGTTCCAAATATCTAGAAAATGAGATAAGTCTCCAAATATGAAGCGCTGGTTTTGTTATGGAGGGCTTTGTCTTGACATGGAACCACACAGGTTGCATATACCTTCATAATATATGTTGCAAGAATAATAAGATTGTCAGATGGTTTATCTGTGACGACATATAACCTTAAAATTCTACCTGCAATTGTTAGCCACCTTAAGTGAGAAACTGGACCAGGCTTTCTTAATGCCATGTCAGAATAACATTCACCATGTGATATCGCTAAGCAAATATCATATAGATATTGCTGATCATTGCTGAGAACCATTCCATCTATATTATCTGACATATTATCCACACTTATTGAAGAAGAAGGAGCTACAGGTAGCTCCTCGCAGGTTTTGATTGCTTTACCAATTGGTCGGTAAATATATATATATAACGCTTTTTCCCATGTTATCTTGTGAACACGATAACTGGAGTAATTTTGATGTAAATTTAATCAGCTTGAGATATGATGTAAGGATAGTGAAAATCTCGGTCGAGTTCGTAGATGGGCTATCCAGCTCAAAGGGGGTGGAAATGGTGGGAGTGGAAATTTTCATTTTCCCATAATTCCTTTACAAATGAAAATAGAAAGAAAATTCAAATTAGGCGAATTATTGTCTTATCATAACGAACAATTTTTGCATTTAAACGTTTTCTATAGCTACAATTGCTTAGAAGTTATGTGCTGAAAAAAAAGTGATTCTCCCACCCTTCCCCTCCTCTCTCCCTAACTTAAAGTACGTTTTAACCTAATCATGTTACCCATTGTTGGAAAGCTCTCGTCATTTGCAGTTTCTTCCACCCTCTTTCATTCTTGTAGCTCCAATAATTATGAGAATAGAGGGCTAAATGTTCTTTTCCGTAGTATTATTAGTAGAGAAGTATATGCATAACGCTTTGGGCCGTGTTATTTTGTAAACACGATAACTAGAGTAATTTTGATTAGATTTTAACTGGCGACGGATATGTTGTAAGGACGGTGAAAATCTCGGCCCAGTTCACAGATGGGCTAACCAGCTCAAAGGGGGTGGAAATGGTGGGGGACTGAAAATTTCATATTCCCATAATTCCCTTACGATTCAAGATAGAAAGAAAATTCAAATTAGGCGAATTATTGCCTTATCACAACAAACAACTTTTGTATTGAAACTGTTTTGATAGCCGCAATTTCTTAGAAGTTATGAGCTAAAAAGCCATTTTCAATCCCCTCCCCAACTTATCATTTCCCCATAGCTCTGTTACTACTAAAGATAGAAAAAAATTTCCAACTAAGCGAATTATCACCTTATGATAACGAATAACTTTTATACTAAAAGTTTTTTGTCTGCTAGAATTACTTATAAGTTATGAGCTGAAAAGCGATATTCAATACCCCCTCCCCCAATAGGGTATATAGCCCCATAGGGTATGTACCCCCAATAGCGCATATAGTATGAGCCATGAAAAAAGTTTTAGTGAAGTTTTGTAACAATTAATTTTTAAATTTAATTAAGTAAATAGTTAATTTTAATTAATCAAATAGTTTTAATAGTTAATTTGATAATAGCTTTTTGACAGAATACTTTAATTTGATATTTAACTATACATGGAGGGACCATGATTTGTTTAATGAAATCAATATAAAGTACCCGAAAACGATAGATATTTAAATAAGAGTTTCCTATATCCTTTTCACTATTGAAAAATATCTCCTTAACTTTAAAATTGTTTGGGATTTTCTGCCTGAGTATTTGGTTTTAACCGTCGATGGAGATTTAAATTTACTGTTCAAATTGGCTGCATTCATATCCTATGCTTTAAGCACATGTATTTAATTTGCCACTCACAATGTTTAATAATTTTTATTCTCTTATGTGTTTAGAATTTAGTGACTATTATCTCTGTAACCAGGGAGTTCTCTAAATGAGCCCATTTTAGTAGTATTTAAGTGTTTCCATGTCATGTGATTTTACCATATGACAAAGTAATGTTCGCACAATTATTTAACCTAGATTAAATAAATTCATTTTTAAATCTAGAATCTTTCTTCATTCGTGCCAAGAGTCAATTTCTTGCTACTGTTTCAGATAGGCTGGCTTAATGTTATCTAGGATATATTTGCACTGCTGAGATGTTTATTTCTTTATGACTCCTATCTGTTGAATGATTATGTGTTGAGATATAAAAAAATTGACTAATGTACTGACCGATAAATCTATCATAACTTTTTGGAATGAAAAATGGAATGATAAAACCTTGATATAGCAAAAAATTAAATGATATGGAAACAGAATCACAGCGTAAATACTGCAATGCGTAGAAACAATAAAGTGATTGGCTATGTCTGTATTGATCAATATGTAATATTTCATGACTTTTGTAACATTAACGTAAAGGAATCTACCTTTGCCTTCAAGCTTGCCGAAAAGGGATTTTTTTATATGAGAGAAAGTAAACCCCTGGTAGAAAAAAATGTAAATGTCCCTAATTAGAGCAATGCGGAGAAAATTATGATGGCCATAAAAATATCATAACTGAGTTTACATCTCGTAAAAATGCAATGCACATCAATAAGATAGTTAAATCTAAACACCTTATACATTTTTGTACTGTGTATTTTCCATGTTTACCAATAAATATATTGTAGTATAAATGAATTAAATTAAAAATGTTTTTAAAAACGCATTTAAATAAGGATATTTTTATATTAATATTTTATATTAATATTATAATAATAATTTACAAAAAGAATATATTTTATATGAAATATTTTCAATTATTTAGTCTTTTATTGATAGTTCTTGAAATCATTTTTTATCCAAAATTAACTTCCAGATGGATCCATCGGTATGAAATCCAGAATGTAATTGAACTAATCACTTGACAAGTTTGTTTAGTTTAGTTTTATAACCATCCCGTTTTGAAGCAACGAGAGGACTATTTCGGCATAGAACTCGTAATTTTGAACCGTGGCCAAATGACTAGAACGACACCTGAGCTTGCAACCCCCTCTCCAAACTTCCGCACCATGCCAGCTGGAGACGTTTGGCCAATGCGTATGATTTAGGGAGCAACATCTTCAGTCGAATCTGGCTTTGAACCTGGAACCCTCGGACCCCGAAGCAGAGCTATGACCTTATCACTGGACCCTCTAATAAATTAGCTAATAATTATGTTCCGAAAATATTTAAATAGGGAAATGTCATCGAGATTACCCAAGTGTTCAAAAAACCTTGAATCAAGAAATTGAAAATCTTTGGCACACATCATGAAGCGAGTGCAAAATCGATTAGAAAATTCCATCTTTACAAACTTGAAATAAGTTAAATTTTAACAAAAAGTAATAAAAGTAAAATGCATTTTATTTCCTCTCTCCTGTTTCATAAGCCGATCAGCCGATATGTTTGACGTTTGAATACAAACACCAAAGTCTTCATTCTTTTTTCATTAATTCATTTCATTTAAGCCATTCATTTCATTTCATTCATTTATTTTATTTCATTCATTTATTTCATTTCATTTCATTCATTTATTTTATTTCATTCATTTATTTCATTTCATTCATACATTTTATTTAATTTAAGATCAAAAGGTATAGTAAACACATATTCATTCATTTCATTTCATTTATTCATTCATTTCATTTATTCATTCATTTCATTTCAATTATTCATTCATTTCATTTCACTTAAGATTCTTCATTCATTTCATTTCATAAATTTCATTTTATTCCATTCATTTCATATAATTTAAGATTCTTCATTTCATTTCATTTATTCATTCATTTCATTTCA
>BGPR01045619.1:0-12271 GCA_013235015.1 Araneus ventricosus | reverse complement strand
GTCATAAATGCTGCGGTGAGTAGAACATGTGTGTGGGAGAACATGCACTGCAGCGAGAAGTTCACCTAAAAACTAGCAGTGGATTGATTTGCTTTAATTGGAGTGATCGTGAAGGAACGGATGGGTTAAAAATGGAATTGCGTGGAACGGTACCACGCCGCTTGCGGGGTGTGGATTAGTCGTAAACGACCGGCCTTAGGGGCGCACTTGCTTGTAAATGAAAAACTGACATCTTCTATAGTTGGCGGAAAAGTATCTTCAAATGACATTCCAGTCTAACTGTCCAGTCTTTATGACAATCATGTCATTCATCTCTTAATCGCGAAGTACCAGCAAACAAATTAGTCTACTCATTAAATAAAATTTGGTTATTAAACTGAATTAAATTAGTTCAAAATTAACTAAACAAATAAGATATCAAATTAATTAAATGATGAAAATTATAGCAATGTAACTGGTTAAATAGAATCGTCATTATCGCATTGAAGAATTGCCAGTTTGGGTAAAATTAGAATAGAATAAAACAACACCAAAATAGAAAGAAAGGATTTTAAAATTGTTGTACAAATCAAGAAATTGTAGACCCTAAATAGACTTACTCTGATCTCCAAATATTATAATGCAAGCACAAATAAAAGAAGAAAGATATATTTTACGAGCAAATTCAAACCCGGAAATAGACGAAATCAAAAGAAACCAAACGATGACAAATAGTTCGAGCAAAAGATTTTTATTAAAATAATAAATGAATAAAAATCGTTTATTTTTCGCAAGCGAGAATAAAATGGAATGAATAAATTTTAATTATTTTTAAAATTCTTACAAAAAATAATTATTTGCATTATTTGAAATTATCACATTTAAAAGGTATTTTATTTATTAATTAACTGCTTAAACTATTTTCGAATAATTATTCTCTATATTTGAGTTGCCATACTGCCGACAAACTCTACGCAACAGAAAACTGATTCCCAAAACGAAATGTGCTTCAGTCGGTTACGACATCGAAGCTGGAATAGTTTTTGATAGGGTCAAGTACCCCTAACTTGACTTTTTCTAAATAATCTAGAAATTAAACTACCTAGAATTAAGATACTGCTTAACATCGTACATCAAATCATAGCTAGAAATTTGCTTAAAACTCAGAAATATTTTATTTCATCTATACCAAATATTAAAATTCTGATCCACTGAGGAATGAAAAAATGAAAATTTACTTTTGCACCAAAAACATATTTACCTACACACCACTACGATGGCTGTTCAGATTGGAATGAAAATCCCCTCCAATAGATCATATGACCAAAAGTCAAATAAAAATGGCACACACAAATTATCTCACAATCTGAGAAAATCACGTACGGTCAAGATCCCTAGTTTCCACTAAAATGTCTTCCATCATACTCTCGTCAAGAATTGAAACGGCTATGTATATAATACATCGTAAAATTGCCTTTTTTCAAGTGCACTCTTGAGCATTTTTCATAATTAAAATATTGACTTAATATAATGACATATAATATTAACCTTTTTAAATATGGAAACTTGTTTTAAATTCTTCACTAGCTTTTTCTCTCACTTTTACTTGCAGAAGACTTATATAATTATTTAGAAGTTCATTAAAGATTTCAAATAACTCAACATTTTGAGCCATGCATTTACTAATTTCAACGATCAGGGTATGCAAAATCGTCCTTTGACAGTAATTCTTGCAAACTTTTAAGAAGGTATCCTGAAACTGTCAAAGGTACCCGAAATGTTTCAAATGTTGCAGATTGAGTTCGAGGCATGTACTTCCAGAATTTTCAGGGACAGTTCCAATCTTGAATGGCCTTGCATAGCTTAGATAATCGTCTGAATGTCAGTGCTCTCCTTCTCAAACTGAATGTTAAAAGGGAACATTGTGAAAATCTCGGAAATTTAGCTCTGGTGTAATATAGATTTAGATACAGAAACACTATTGAATTAAGTTTACAGGTGAGTTTTTAAAGGGTTTGACTAATTTTGAATTACATTTAACAACGACTTTGAACAATAGAGAAATAAAAAAAAATGAGGGAGTGCAACAATTTGACCGCTCAATCCCTTTCAGTAAATAGCTGGGCTTCCACTGAAGAAAAGTGCGTGTACTCTTGGCTTTATCTCACTTGCTGATATTTCGCCAGAATGGGAGAGCAAACACGCTTCTCGGACCTTGCAACAGGTTTTATTCGCCCGGAAAACGACGTCGGATCTTTTTCGTCTTGCTAAGAAGCTCCCATCAAAGATCGTGATCATGAATAACTGAACCAATCAGGTTCGACTTGCCGGTGACGTCACTGAAAACTTAGGCTGCCATTTTCGTAAGGTTGGCTACACAGAAGCCATTGAACTCTCCCCGTAGTATGTAAGGGGTTTTCTTGACGGCACTTAACTCGGACGATAACATATGCCAGCTGCGCGTAAATAAAAACTTCTCTCACTGAACGCTTCGGGTCGGCTAGGACCATAAAATGTTACGGAGTGGGAGATGGGCACGTGGTCATTTCTAACCAAAACTCAAAAGACGAGGCAATGAACTGTAACTGGTTTTTATTACTAAACATAAGTCTCTGTTACCAACGCAAACTCAATGGCTCAAGAAAGTCTCACACCACGTGCACTGATCACAGTCAAATTCACGCTGATAAAGAAACTGAAAACACAAGATACACACACAGGAAGGACCGCTAGAGGGCGTAACAACTATTATGAGAAGCTAGGCCGGGTGAGGCCGTAACAAAACCATTTGGTTAAAGTTTTTGTGAAAAATTCCAAATTAGTGGTGGAATGGTTTCACGAAAAAAAAATTAAATTACAATCGTTGTGGATTTAAAAAGTTAATATGTATTTCATCAACTTCATTTATAACACGGAAAAATTAAGCTTCCTTTTTTTTACTGTAAATTAGGAATGGATTTTATCTTCAACCAATATTTAAAAACATAAGCAAATTTTTTGAACTGTAAGCAGGAACAGGTTTCTGCCTCCTCGAAAATTTGTTTTATTAGATATATTATATATTAAATAAATAAATATATAAAATATGTTTATATTAAAATTAAGATATAGAATAGGAAATTCTTAAACATAAGAATTAAGCTAAAACGTATCCTCTAAAAACTTTAATGCTATGTCAAAAGAAAAAAGTTCGTCGCAATCAGGAAATTGCAAATGCAAGAGCTTGAGCATAATTAATTCGTGAAGTAAGACCATACCCGAGATCTATTTATACCACAGATTCACATCGTAACTAGAAAAAATTATTTTTCTGTATTTTAACATTTCGAGATTTTTTTTTTTTGCATTTTATGTTCTGGGAATCAATGTGTTGTCAAGGCGCTAAATTTCAATTCTCCTTCTCAGAATATAAAACACGAAATACTTTTCAGATTAAATTATCTCGTCAGGCATTTAATTTGCTTTGAATTATCATCTAATTTTAATTGACTAAATTTTAAGTTTAATTTAGTTGTATTAACGTCCCGTTTAGAAGAAAAACGGGCGCTATTTGGGACGGACCTCGTGATTTTGAACTTTGGTCGGATAACGAGGACGACACCTGTGTTGGTATCTCCCGCTCCAAGCTTCCGCGCAACACCAACGGGAGGACGTTTGACCCCCTACGTAGGGCTCTGCGTGCAACGGGCCCAATACATGACATATATTCAGTGGCATCGAGTTTTGAACCTAGAACTCTCCGGCTGCGTGGCTGGGACTAACCTATAACGATTTGTCATTCGTCTGTAATGCTTTTAATTAATCATTAAAGCTTTGATTCAGCTGTTCGTCTGTAATGCTTTTAATTAATCATTAAAGCTTTGATTCAGCTGAAAAAAAAATCAAAATAATTTTACCACCACTTTACATTTTTCTTCATACCCAATCAGAAATGTCCATTGTAATTTTCATATACGTTGATTAATTAAGAATAAATTTAATATAATGTACACTAATTGTCATTGTTTATTTTTATAAATCTTATTAGTCACAGCGTAAGAGATTAATATAATTTTTTAAAGAATTTGTTTTCAGTTGGTATTCAGCGTGTAGCTTTTTAGCATGAAAATATCTTCATTTTGAGATATAGCTATACGAAATGATATTGATCGAAAGTAATCCTTACATTGTATGTTTAGTTTGTAAGTCCAATGTAACAATATCTAGTCCTGATAAGAACGAAATAGACCGCAATCTAATGCAAGGAAATTTGTAATCTTTAGATTAAATTTTGCACAAATATTTTCTTGCAAGAATTATAAAAAAATTTTACGATAAGTAATAAGAAAAAATTCATCGTGAGCAGGGTGTAAATTTTAAAACGAAGCAGATAAATGAAACATGAGAGCTTCATTGTCAAATCAAATTAATTGAACTCAGGGCATTTTAAATCTTTCAATAAATAATGAAAAATCTCCTTTCGCAAGATCATCTTCAAATTTAAAACATGATTCAAAACTGTAGAACTAAGATATTATGTAAGGATCTTAACTAAAAACTTTTATTAACATTAAGGCAACCCCCAAAAATTAATGAAAAATAGATTTTAAAGCTCACTTTCTTGATATACTCAAAAGTAGGAAATACTTGCTTTAAATGATTTATTTTTTTACTCATTAATATATTATCCACTATTAAAAATATTAAGGAGTCTTAAAACTCTAGTTTTTCTGATATTTATTACCAGGTGGGGCCACACGCAGGGTGTCAAAATTTAATTAAACTATGTCAACTAATTAATTTTAATTTAACTAAATTTAATTAACTTCCGAAAATATTAAAATAATATTTTTTCATAAAGTGCACACAAGTATGCAAATTAACAAAATTCTACCACATTTGGAGGTGAGTGAAAAAACGATTAGGAATTCCATATTTATAAACATGAAACAAGGAAAGTTGAATAAATATTTCTGAAAATCCATATTTTAATGACTGATATTTCTGTAAAAATCATCGATAAAACAAGCAAAGGAATATTGCTAAAAAATTGCATATTGTTTTTTCATGACCGTATAGAAAGAATGAAAAATAACAGCTTATTCTAAATGATAACAACGAAAGCATTGCCTGAATGTTTAATTTTTAATTTCTGTGACAGGAAACAAGGCAAGTGAAGAACAATTGAAAAAGACTTACTTTTCAAATTAAAAGGATATCTTTTATCCACCGAATGACTTCTTGTTCTCTTGCAATCTCGGGCGCGTAACGGACGGCTGCGTGCAGTTCTACTCAGAGAATAGCAAAAATGGGTTCCGAAACCTTTCAGCCAGATAGGGTTGCTATGCGAAGAGACTCTCGCCTATTGTTTTGGTCATGAGACAGATTGCACTTTCCACTGTGAATCGGGAGGGAAAGGAATTTCAAGACTCCGAAGGAACGGATAATCGCCTTTTTCAGGGCTTTTCCGAAAACAGACAATTGTAGATTTGTGCTCATCCATTTAATCGATGCCCGCAGCATTTTTAAACCAGTGCAAGACAGTGGCGTAGCAAATGGGGGGCAAGGGGGGTATAGACGCCACTTGCGCCAGTTTTAGGGGGCGCCATGGAGACAAAACGTCGCTGCTTTTATGGCATTTTTAAAGCAAAATATGATGATGGAGCGTAAAAATAATACCATGCCCCAGGATTTACGCTTAAAGAGAGGCCACTAATGAAGACTAGGCTAAAAAGAAAATCATATTTACTGGACGCCACTTACCCTCTTACACCACTGGACATGGTGATGAAACATTACTTTTTTTAAATCACTTTTTAAAGTCAAATACGATGAGGGGGCGAAAAAATACCATAACCCAGGCGACGTTTACTGATAATGAGAGAGAGGAACGAAAAAAATCACATTATGACAAGGGTGCCACTCACCCACTGGTGAAAGAGTCTCTTCCCTCTACTTTTTTTTATTAACTTAATATGTCACGCTGCTTGGTAACATAGTGATGAAAATGCAGTAAGCATATTTTTATCTCTACCCTTTGACCCATTGAGTCCAAAATTTGATAAGGATTCACAATTTTGTCACCAGGACAAGGCGCCCTTAGGCAACACAAGTTTCGGGCCTCCTTTTTCCTTCCTTAACTTTCAAAATGAGATATTTTTTAATGATTTTGATTTAGTCTCTATATAAATATGTTTCCTTAGAGAATTTTGACAAAATGAAATAATAAAATATTTAATTATGAGTAAATTTAAATGAAGTTGGTTTTAGTATCTCACGTGTAACAAAATTCAAATTTAAGAGTAACTTTAAACAAAATAGCAAAATGAAAAACCTTTATAAACAGAATCTAAATACTACTTGATTTCATATCGGACCATTTTTAACTCAGAAAGCAACATAGTACTGTACTCTTTCTAGAATTATAAAACTGCATAACTTGCTAAAGAAAAGTAAGTAGGAATGTTGCTTTAATAATGTTTTACAATTTAAATTATACTTAATTTCAATTTCAATAAGTTCCAGTGCATGGCCCTTGTCAATTAAATGAAAGCACAAAATAATTTACCCTGAAAATAACCATAAAATAGTATCTCAAGGTCTCAGGGGCCCCGAAAGTTGTGGGGCCCTAGGCTACTTAACCAATTTGATAATACGGCCCTGATAAGGACCACGTGCCTAATTGTATTTTTGAGACTTGTTGTTTATTCAAGACTTGACAAACCGACAGATAGTCAACTATTTGGCGGATATGGTCCAAACTTTGACATATATTGGCAGTGGCAGGGCCGAATTTCTCATAGGGCCAACCTAGGCCATGGCCTAGGGTGCAGTCGTTAGGGGGCGCAAATATAAATATATAACAACAAAATCTAGATATTAATACGTGAAGAAAAAACTGTGTACCCCCCTCCCCTTTAAGCATATTGCGTGCACGGAGGAATGCGAGATTTGACATAGTTAAAAGTTCATATGGAGAAGGAGTGCAGAAAGATAAATGTTTATATGTGTTTAATATGTGTTACAAATACATTAAATTAAATGAAATAAAACATTCATTGTTTACGTTCTTACACTGTAAAAAATTAGCGGAGTAAATTCGGAGTGAATGAATTGTAATTGATTTAATCCTCCCGCAGTGAAATTCACTCCAAGAAGGAGCTTATTTATTTTAAAAAAAGCTTTTCGTAGTGAAATAGAAAATGCGGATGATTTAAATGTGTCAATGTCAAACACATATTAGTCTGTGGCCAACAGTCGGAAAACATTTATTTTTTTAACCGCCCGGTTCTTTTGTTTCAATAAAAAATATATAAAAATCATGGGAAGCACTTATTCTTTCATTTTTCTTTTTTTGTATTAATTTTTTATGTAAATTCCATATAATTTAAAAAAGATAGGGAAATTAACTGTGTAGACTTAGCGAAACCTGGCCAGTATAGCAATAAAAAAAACCGAAGGAAATGTCAAAAAATGCGTTATTGTTTTTTAAATATGACTTAGCCAAGCTATACCTCATTTTTCCGATCGTTCATATTTTTCAAATAATTCTAAAATTCATGCACAATGACGTATTTGTACTCTCTCGCATCTGACGTAATAGATCAAGATTCAAAAAAAATTATATACAATGATTATAGAGGTATACTCTTTGACAAAAGAACATCAATAACGTTCAAACTTAAAAAGTTAATGAATTACGGTCGAATTTCGACCGCTGGGCGACCTCTAGTATTTTTAAATTTTTCAGTATTATTTTGAAAAGGCCGTATAGAATGATGTTTTTAAAATTTATTCGTTATATTAAATAAATTGAGCGTTACATTTTTTGTCTTCTGTAGAGCTTATCATCTCTTGCCCTTGTATACTTTGCTCTGAAATAGATTTAATAAGATTTGCCCACTTTAATGACATTTCTAGACTACTCACAAACAAAAGGGCAGACGAAGAAATTCTTATAGGTATTTAAGACCATTCATTCCAAGAAATTCGATGGAGTAATGTTGTAAAAGTTAATGTTATTTCGTAAGTAGCGGAATTTTGAAATAAAAATGTGATGTGGTTTCAGGATTATGAAGATTGTATTAAGTGTTGATATTTTTCAAAAATAAACTATTGTATATTAAATTAAAATTATATACAGGGTTAGCCTAACTAATTCATCGGGTTTCAAAGGCCTGTTTATTTTCAAGTATACGACGTACTACATGAAAAGATACATACACTCACCAAGTTTCTGGCATATTCTAGAAATGACCAGGTGAAACTTTTCCGTATTTACGTATGAATGCACGCTGAACGCTCGTAACTGAAGAACACTTCGCCTATTCCAACACAAAAACTCTTCTCCTTCATTGCCGCTATCTTGTACAGTTTCGCTATAGGCCTGCCATCTAGAGAGCATGCGAGCCACGAGGCGGGTTTTAAATTTGGGAAGTGTATGTATCTTGTCATGTATCACCCGTCTTTGTAGGTCGTATACCTCTCAATACACAGTGTTTTGAAACCCGATGAATCATTTAGGCTAACCCTGTATTAGATTTTTGAGAGGGGGCGCAGAATATGCTTTGGCCTAGGGCGTAGAAATGTGTATATCCGGTACTGGGCAGTGGCGTAGAAGCCTGGGGTAAGGGGTAAAGAGCCATAGATCGCCAATTTTAAGGGGCGCCATGGAGACAAAGCATTTCTGAATTTATGCCATTTTTAAAGTGAAATATGATGAAGGGGCAAATAATAATAAATAATATTAATAAATCCTTGGTGCAATTTACGCTAACTTATGACGACCGGGGGAAAAAATCATAATATTTTCCAGGTGCCACTGACTATCACTGTGTCACTTGTCACGGTGAGAAGTGTAATGTCAGAAGTTTTATATTTAAATGGTCGTAATATATTCGTCACGGTCTTCAGATAATAATTATTTTCAATTAAATTTATTTTTTTTAAATTTTCTTTTTAACATAGGGGGAGTTGGGGTAGATTGATACAAGGGAACATTGATAGAGTCTCTAAATTTTGATGATTGGAATGGCTCAAAATGTTCACATAACCTCATATAAGGTAGGTGAGCCAAATCTGACCAGTGTTTCTAAGGTAGCTTCATATAAGGTAGGTGAGCCAAATCTGACCAGTGTTTCTAAGGTAGCCCACCCCCAAAAGTAGAATTAATTGCATTTTTAATTACAACATGATGATACTGTACTGTAGATCATGTATCTGCAGTGCACGTGGCTGAATTTGAGGAGCCTTGATCGGTCTCCATGGTATGCAGTGATTTCACTTTTGAGGAGTAGTCGTTCTAATTTCCAGGCAAGAAGATATTTTAATTGACATGTGTTTAAATTCTTAGAATTTTGAGTTATGATACGTTTTCTGAAAGCTTATTTCTTTCTCTTTAACCACATTTACTTCAATTCTAATAAATTTATCATATTGACAGTTTTAATTCGTGCAAATGGCATGTTCCCAAGGTGGCCCGGGTGTCGGGCCACCTTAGGAAACAAATATGGAAATCAATGTAGTAAGGGTAATTTTCAAAATTTCTACTCAAATATCTGTAAAAAAATTATTACCATTAATTTTTAAATTTATAACAATAAAAGTTATATTTTTTATTTAATTATTGAATGGTGATTGTAGATTTATTTGCATATCAGAAAAATCTCACGAAATATAAAGGAAACTTCTGTTAATTCTTGGCCTAGTTATTGTTATAAGTAGAAACATAAGGTATTGAATATTGTAATACTCTTCTAGAAGTAGAAATAGTATTCCGAGTATTTTCTTCCCATTTTAAAAGTGATTTCAGTACATGGGCCACCTTTGGAACACTATGCGCCAAGGCTGTCCAAAAGCTACAATTTTGTAATTGTATTATAAAAATAGTTAAATTTTATTTTAGAAAGAAACGTATACTAGATATGTGTTAGAAATAAGTGTAAAATTTCACAAAAAAAAAGAATTCGGCAACACACACCAAACCAGAAGATTTTGAAAAATCCTCGAAGTTTAACTATGGCCACCTTTGGCTCACCTACCTTATATGCCATAATAACCCTTAGCACAGGATATCTTTTTCTGCCATTTTTAGTCAAAAGTGAATTTACAAATGAATCATGCCGCTAATCTTCTCGTCTAAGTGATTTTTACTCTAAGTATATGTTGTGTGATTTCTATATAACTAGTTACCTTTTCCTTCCAGGGAATCTACTCCAAAGATAGGAACAAATATTTATTTTTCTAAACTCTATTAAGTTGTGAGGTTTTCGTTACTTTGTTAAACTTTTAAACCTTGATTTGGAATACAAAATTTATTCATAAAACCAATTTTATTTTGATCCCACGCCTATTAAACGATTTTCGATATTTCCGTGAAGGATTCAACGTGTCCCAAGAGTGCATCAATGTACTCCTAGCATGGGGAAGATTGATAAAATTGCATTTAGGAAAAAAGTGTGGCAAGTATCTTATTATATCATTTATGACCAAAATTCGACTGAAATCCTATATTAGATTAACAAATGTGTAAATATAGCTCATTAATTCTGATTATTACCGTCGGTAAAATAATTTTATACCTTTCCCAAAAAAAAATGTGTCAATGACCACGCAATCCCCCTACTTTAATTGAAACAGATTTGTTTCATGTTTGTTAAAATGGCATATTTTAATCGACTTTCCCTCAATTCTTGATGTGTTAGCCTTTCGAAATTTTACAACTTGTGTCTTTTCGATGACAGTAAACTCCTTAAAAATTTTCAAAACTTAATTATAATTTAATCTATAAACTTATTATAATTTTTATTCCAAAGGAGTTGTTGGTTTACCTGGTAATGAATTGTAGAAAAAATTGATTTCATGGTTACATAATATTTGTGATATCGAATTATAAATGAAATAATATAGTTCATAATGAGGATGTAGAATTACTTGTTTAGATTCATGAGAATAGGGCTAATAAATTTAGAATAAATAAAAAATACTAATAAAGGGAATTATAATTGTGGAAGAGATGAATCTGTATAGATGGCCTCTAATGAAGTCATCCACCAGATTCTTTCTTCTTATCCTTGTCTGCTATTATTTTTAACTCTTCCACATTTATAATTCCCTTTATTAGTACTTTTTATTTATTTTGTACTTCGAAATTTTTTCCTGTATGATGCTGCACTTGCACACACCAATTAAATTGCTTCTATTCATTTTGGTCTTTTTGGATATTCATCCTTATTTTTCGTCTTTTTAGATATCCAATGCTAATAAATATAGGTACCTTATAAATTTTGAATGGTATGTAAAAAAAAGTGAGTCCTTAAATTGGTGAAATTGGATATTGAAATGCTTAAGCATAACTTTGCAATGACGGAAGATCACTTTGTAGCTCAATTATTCAAGCATTTTAGCTGATATTCAATGAGTAGATTTTCACACGAAAAATACTTAATTTTAAAGTGGCTTGAATAGGGCGAAATAAAAGTTTTTTCTTGATCTGCTTGCTTTGTAGCTGCAAAATAACAATATGTAAGGCCTAACAACAACAAGCTTGTTAATAACCTAATATAGGGAGCATGTTTACTTTGGAAACAATTTAACGGAAATATTTACTAGTTAAAATTATAACAAAGTTTCCTGATGTTTCCTTAAATGATAAGAAAAATAGCAACATGAGAAGCGAGGGAATTTTAAACAAAGTCGCTAGTCAAAGCAAGATTGCTCCATTGACAAAGGAAGCTTATATATCTTGTCTGCCAATAAGAAAGGAGAATGGTCATGTGTGGGCAGGATTGACCAAATAGGGCATAGGAATACGACATTTACTCTGAGCATAATTTGAGGGTGGGGAACGTGCTCAGAGGCGGCCCGAGGCCCGGATAACTGCCAGGAACTATGAGAATGAAGGGGAAAAAATGTTTCAGTAGACAATAGAAATAAAATCAAATATTTTTAAAATTCGTTGAATGAATTATTTTAGTTTCAATAAGACCTCTATATAATCTAAAATGTAACTGAAGTTTGAAAATTCTAACCATAATATTATTTAGCCATATTTGCAGATAAAACATGTATACTTCTAAGTAAAAGTTTGCTTGACATTTAGAATGAGACAATTAAAATGAAAAAGAATAATAATAACATTAAAAAACGTTGGTTGGGGGCGCCATATTTTTGCCTTGCCAGGTTGGAAAAGCAACTTCAGGCCACTTCTTTTGGCGCTATGTTTTTGGAATTTTACTTAGAATTTAATTAATTAAAATGTAAGGAATTTTGTTATGTTTTTCTGCTATAAATTCTGAAAATATTATACAACAAA
>BGPR01045618.1:0-11196 GCA_013235015.1 Araneus ventricosus | reverse complement strand
CCCCCCCCCCCCCTAATTTATCATTTTCCCATAGCTTCGTTAAGATTGAAGATAAAAAGAAAATTTCAATTACGGGAATTATCACCTTATCATAACAAACTACTTTTATAATGAAAGTTTTTTGACAGCAAGAATTACCTAGAAGTTATGAGTTCCCATCAACCGCATTCACTTTCACTTTTTATACGGTATAATATATAATTAATTTATGACTAATTAATTTATAGTTAATATCTTTGTTAAATTTTGTTAATTATAACTGTTAATTGATATACCTGGCTTTGCTCTGGATTAAAATGTTTTCATGTTTAAAATTTTCAATGTAAAAATTACTATTGTATAAATATTATAATACACAAATTCCTTTTCTGATCTAAAACGCTTTCAATTAAAAGGAGAATATCACTTCAACCAGACGATTTTTAAAAACATCCGTTTTCTTCATACTTTATTATTTGTTATATAGGTACGTCATATTTTGTTAACAATTACTAAAGTCAATGAAAGGTTTTAATGAATATTTTGAAACAATTAAATTAACTATTTAATTATTCATTAATTTAAAGCGCGAAAATAAATCAGTAGCTCGTCCCGATATAAATTGTTAAATCGTCTACTTTTAAAATTTTCTTTTAGCATTCTCCCTTCTGGAAACAGTTCTTCGTATTATTTTTGATCAACAAGAATATTGCTACGAATTCAGTTTAAAATTAATTTTGAAAAAAATATTAAAATGAGAGAAACAAATTTATGGAAATGAAAGACATCGCGGAAAAACGCCTTGCTTAATTTTTAATTAAGTGAAATTTTAAGCATTTTTTAGGCTTTGAAAAGTTGAAGGTGACCTTTCTCTTTTCTTAAATAAAAAGTTTGAAAAGTTTGTTTTAAATCAGTCCAGTGGTTTAGAAGGAGATGTGGAACATACATACATAGCCACAGTTACTTTTATTTAAATGAATATAATTATTAGATAATTATAAGATAAATATTACTGGCATATAGTATGAGCCATGAAAAAGGTTTTAGTGAAGTTTTGTAACAATTAATTTTTAACCTATATTAAGTAAGTAGTTAATTTTAATTAATCAAATAATTTTAATAGTTAATTTGTTAATAGGTTTTTTGACAGAATACTTTAATTTGATATTTAACTAAACATGGCGGGACCATGATTTGTTTAATAAAATCAATATAAAGTATCCAAAAACGATAGATATTTAAATAAGAGTTTCCTTTATCCTTTTTACTATTGAAAAATACCTCCTTAACTTTAAAATTGTTTGGGATTTTCTGCCTGGGTATTTGGTTTTAACCGTCGATGGAGATTTAAATTTACTGTTCAAATTGGCTGCATTTATATCCTATGCTTTAAAAACACGTATTAAATTTGCCACACACAAATGTTTAATAATTTTATTCTCTTATATGTTAAGAATTTAGTGACTATTATCTCTGTAACCAGGGAGTTCTCTAAATGAACCCATTTTAGTAGTATTTAAG
The DNA here is from genome assembly GCA_013235015.1 of Araneus ventricosus. Lineage (NCBI taxonomy): Eukaryota > Metazoa > Arthropoda > Arachnida > Araneae > Araneidae > Araneus > Araneus ventricosus. The sequence continues at coordinate 9,696 of BGPR01045618.1, read as the reverse complement.
TGTTTCGATGTCATGTGATTTTACCATATGACAAAGTAATGTTCGCACAATTATATTGTAACATAGATTAAATAAATTAATTTTTAAATCTAAAGTCTTACTTCATTCGTGTCAAGAGTCAATTTCTTGTTACTGTTTCAGATAGACTGGCTTAATGTTATCTAGGAGATATTTGCACTGCTGAGATGTTTATTTCTTTATGACTCCTACCTGTTGAATGATTATGTGTTGAGATATAAAAAAATTGACCAATGAACTGACCGATAAATCTATCATAAATTTTTGGAATGAAAAATGGAATGACAAAACCTTGATATAGTAAAAAATTAAATGTCATGAAAAAAGAATCGTGAAGTAAATATTGCAATGTGTAGAAACAATAAAGTCATTGGCTATGTCTGTATTGATCAATATGTAATATTTCATTACTTTTGTAACATCAACGTAAAGGAATCTACCTTTGCCTTCAAGCTTGCCGAAAAGGGATTTTTTGCTTAGCAACACTTAAATTAAACTTCCTGTATGAAAATTTCATTATAGTATGGGTGGGTATGTGCACGCGTTTTCTACAAACCTTTCATCAACATTAATTCGTTATCATGAAATTCTTGTAGATGTTATATCTTTGTGTAAACCTTTTGTCAGCTTTCAACCATAAAAGTATCCATAACAGAAGAGATCCATTCTTAATTGCCAAACGCCAAGTGCGCTAGGCCAATATATGTTTTCGAACTATTGCACATTTTAGAGGAAGAAAAAGGACTTGAAGTAACAGCTAAGAATATGAGGTAGATGTTAACTGAAAGCGCAGTTACGCATGTCATGTGACTCTGACGTCGCTTGAATAGTTTCAATTTAGTGCATAATGTATTTCCTTCATCTGAATAATCATTGATCACATGTTGAATTGTTTTAGTTGCTTAGTAGCGATGGTTTGCTATAAGACAATATTTATGAAGTTAACCAGCCTATCATTGAACAAAAGTGAAATTGTGAAAAGTGATCTTAGTGTTATTCACCAAAAGACAACTTTTAGGTCTTTTTTCTCTTCCTCTATCAGATGCCTCCATGCATTTCGTTATCTGCCAACTAGTAAATTTTCTTGCCAAAGCAAAAATCATAGAATAGTTATTAACTGATTTGCAGGATTTTGCGGAAAATGGTTTTATTTTAGGTTTAAATACCAAGTAAACTTATTTAAAGCTAGTAGATTCATAATATACAGGGTGTTTCAAAAAAACTCTGCCAAACTTTAAGGGTAGATCAGGCATACCAAAACAAGTTATTTTCGCAATAGAACATGGGTTCGGAAATGCAAATGGGGTTTCGCTACAGAGGGCTAACTGTTAGAGAATGAAGTGAAAGTAAACAAATATACAACACAGATTGAATAGAATACGAATTTACAATAGCAAATCAACTCAGCTTCATGAATAACAACATGCGATGGCAAGTCCTCTTAACACCTAACTTTGAATATTCTACAAATTTGTTATTGATACTGCGTCTTGCATGCCATTATCGTATCTGTCATGATACATAAGATTTGCAATGTTGTTATTCGTGCAGTTGGGTCATTGTGCTCTTGTAACTTTGTATTCCACTCAATCTGTGTCGTACGTTTTAAATGAGATATTCTTTCTTTTTACTCAATTCTCTGGCTAAGAGCACCCTGTAGCGAATCCCTTTTGCATTTACGACCCCCTGTTCTATTGCAAAAATAACTTGTTTCTATACGTCTGACCTATCCTTAAGGGTTGGCCATGTTTATTTGAAACACCCTGTATATATAGTATAGTAAATGAAAGTGGTGTGGTAAATGAAATCCAATAACGTGTGATCAATGGTATTTATCCGAATATTACTGATTGTTTCGCTAAATGACCTTAAGCTGTCCTTTTATTTCTCGTAAAAATTTTTCTTACCTGTATTTTGATAACACATCGTTACTCCAGAACGAAAGAGCACATTTTTAATTTAGGTTCTAAGTAATCAGACATGAAATGTTCTTGATACCGCTTTATTTGTTTGTATACTTTAAAATCGCCGAAGATCTCAGATACAACCTGTTTCTCAGCTGGCGCAGTAAATGGGCAAACAAGACAGTTATTCACACTCATAAGGTAATATTTATACTATTAACTCATGGAAGAGCAATTTAATTAAGTTATAATTCGTTGTAATTTTTCCAGAGTTACTTTACTTTAAGCTGAATAATAGGGTTTCATAAATAAAAAATATCACTGGAAGTTATTTTGCAATGTATTGAGAATAAATGGTGCAAAATCAGTTAATGAGACCCTACGGATGACACCAAAGTTATTGTCATCCCTTCATTCTTATTGAGCTTACTTTTGCGGTATAAATGGGCTTATACAACCGAAAATAGACAAAAACAATTCTTTAATTAAAGATTGGGGTGTCATATATCTATCTTGTTTGCCTAAAACTCCATCGGAGGGGGGGCACCGCGAGTTCACGGATGAGAGGCTGCCTTATAAGTAAACAGATTCTCGCCTCCCCTGATGCACACTAATGGTGGTGTGGCTCTTTGGGCCCACTCCAATGGAAGGTCGTACCCCGGTAAAACGGGGGTTGTTGCATGAGCCACTCGTAATGAGGGCTATTATGCAGGAACCACATTGCCTGACTATCTGTTGCGACGGCCGGTCTTCTATATAAACCCGGACACTACGGCAGGGCGGGGTATTTCTTTGTGCTTACACCACAAGGGGACACCGAGAGTTCACGGATGAGTGGCTGCCGGATAAGTAAGCAGAAACTCGTTTCCCTGTGGGCTTATTAATGGTGGTGTGGCCCTTAGAGCCCATCTCCGATAACGGTTTGTACCCCGGTGAAACGGAGGGCAGTCGCACGAGCTGCTCATAATGGGGGCTATTATGAGGGGGTCACAGTTTCCGATGTTCTCTCGTGGTGGCCGGTTTATTCTTGTTTTCCAGGATGCTATAGCATGGTGGGGTGATTCTTTGTGATTACCCTGGAGAAAACATGCTTCGGCAGGGCGAGGGTAACTCCATTTGTGGTTACTCCGAACAAAATATGGTAATGAATAGTTAATCAGCACTTACAGTGAGCCTACACTATATGAGACCCTAACTGGAACATAACCAGCGTGTGCAACGTTCGTTTGTAAATTTGGAAAAGGGCCGCAAACGAGACATCAACAAATGGCAAAATAAAAGCCATAATGTTTTGTCCGAGACACCGCCGCAAAATTGTCGACTTTCCGGCATAGTTTGACATCACCTAAAATGATCGAATTGCATCAGCATGGTGTTTGTCTGAAATGAACAATGCGCGAATAATAAATGCCGACTTAAAGTCCTGAAATTCTCACAGGCATCGTTATCGTATGAGACGTTTGACTACCGTTAGTTTCTTCCAAACGAGGAAACCATTCATGCTAAAGGTTAATTCTAGACTAGGCTCGTCTATTTCCGTGCTCACTTTGTACCGGATATTAAATCGGAGAGAATTTGAAGCCTTTTATCTCAACGACGTCCTCGGACAGCAGAAGATCCAAAATAGAGCATATTGAAGTGGGTTAAAAGAACAGAAAGTGGCAGATTTCGAGAGACTGATGGCATATTATATGGTCACGAAACACTTCCTATATTTACATTCTAAATGTGACCAGAGATCAACGCATCTTGAAGATAGCAATTTAACGTTTAAGGAGAATACTTCAGAAACTGGGTTGAATCGTGCTGCAAGTATACACAGAAATAAATACTGAGGGCAATAACCTAACATTATATTATTACGCTAACAAAGAATTTTAACGCCATTATTTGGGTAGACTATCTGCGTAAACAGAGTTGAATCTCCGAATCTTTCAACCAAGTGATACTTTTCGAGCCAGATATGCCCAAGACTGGTCCATTGAACGTTAATTTGATGGTCTACAACTCATTTCAACAATAAATTCAGCTAACTGTAACGTCAGCGAAAACACTTGGGATGTTTTGGAATATGATGAATAGAGTAAATTTGTACATCAGCAAGTGACTTGCCAAAATAACACCCAGGTAGATAGAGGAGTGGATAAATAAACAACATAGAATGTCCGGTACAAAGTTGACGGCATAGCGGGGGAAATTGGGGCTGTTAGTAAGACCTATGTTAATACAACTAAAAGTCGTTTCTATTAAATCTGAATTCGTTAGCTTTTGTCTTCAGTGTTAATGACTATGCATTATAAAATGTATCCATCACAGAAAATTACCCTGTAACTATAATGAAATAAGACGAAATTAAGAATATTTTATGAGCATATGTTAATGTATAATGTTTAATGCCTTATCTATGCTGACACTCTATAGTGAACTATTAAGAGTTAAGTTAGATGTATTTTGTTCCATTGAGAACACAATTTGATACAACCCCCCCCCTCACACACTTAATCTTTCAATAGATAAAGCCAAAGTTTGACACAGATTTAAAATTGTGGCGTAAAGATTACATACAAAAATTCATTTATCCAGTTTATTTATTTTTGGAGTTATCGTGTTGTCATTTATATACATATTGACTTGCTGACGCACAGTTAAATTGAAAATGAATTTGGTATAAAATTTGATACTCGTTTATAATTTTACTAAGAAAAGCAAATGCCGCTTTTTGTCCATCTAGCTCGTTGTGTTCATAAATTACTGTGTTCGCATGCACAGTAACGGAGAGACTTTTTTTGCCGGACTTCTTACAGTATTTGATAGATATCTACAATTTTAGTGAACAGACAAACTAAGAAATTGCACCAGTGTAACTATTTTCGTTTAAGAGTTATCGTGTTCAAAGAGAGACAGTCAGACAGATAATTCCAAATATGACATTTTATTTGATCTCATTGAGGTCTAAAACATGGAGATTCATGAAAATATAGAGGCAGAATTTTCTGATGATCGCAATGCTTTTCTTCATTCGTATACTAAAAGGTAATCAGCTACTTTTTATTTTTCAGTTTTAAATGAGAAATAGGAGCAAGGAAAACAATTATTGTTTTCATTCTAAGCTTTAGAACACCCGTTCTCTGAATGAGAAAAAAAATATTTACAGGCGGTCCGTTTCTCATAACTCTATTGCTAGTTCTTTAGCATCTCATCAACGAGTCGTTAACAGCGGTCACAAACTCGTTAACCCTGAAACAGATCATTAACCAACTGCTCCGATTACACATCCTCTACACGACAATTTCTGTCCGACGAGACAGAATTATATTCTCCTTCCCGAGGATTTATTTCTATAGATAGAAGCTGGCATATTTCTGAATAAAAGGCGAAACCTAAAGAAACTCATAATTAAAAAAATATTCATTAGTACTGAGCATTATACCATTAAGCAGTGGCAATATGCTCCCTGTTCGAATAATTAAGGAAAGAATACGAAATCAAGATTTTGATAAACTTACGCTTTTGAGATTTCAATTAGTAACAAAATCTAATTTTTGGAAAGATTATATCTGTCAAGCTGTGGCACCTGTAGGCCCGAGTACAAAATGAGTCGGATGAGATTTGGTACGTTGCCTTCACATCAAAACTGCAGATCTGTTTTAAATTTAGAATCAAATCTTTCACGAGAGAGAAATACATTTAAGAAATGTATTCTTGATTTCTTCAGTTTGATATGAAGTTAAGAAAACATAGAAAGTAAACCGATTTCTACAAAGATGTTTTTACACGCGTATAACCACGTGAGACTATTTGATTCGAATGATATTGTGCCAAGCATGTATTACTTGGTTCTCTTTATTTAAAATAAATAATCAATTTTATGAACTGTAATTTCATTTTCTGCCACATTAAGATTACTCCAATCCAAGGTTTTATGACAAACATTATTCATCATGCTGTGTTGTACCATTCCTTTTTTATAATACGGTTCGCATATTACATGTCTTATAAACTAGTGAAAGTTATTTTATTTAACTAATATTTTATAAATTCACAATTCTGTGGGAAAAATAAAACAATTCAGAGAACGCATAATATCACTGTTCATAAATAAAAGAAATCGAACTAATGGAGTATGTAGAATTTTGACGCGTGAATCTAGCAACACGGTTGAAAAATGTTATGAACGTTAACGCCTTGCCCTACGATTTTATTTAAACTCTTAATTAGATGACATAAATCATTTCGGATATTTTACATTATTTCTATCTGTTTAAGACGATAAAGGATACTTGAGACATTTAAGCGTGTCCAAGTGATTTTTGTATTTAAAATTAATTGTTGCGTTGACTTAATTACGGATTTAAATAACAAAAAGTCTGAAATTCGGTGCACGCGTCAAACACGTTGTTGTAAATTAAGGGGTTAACCTTGAGCTTGCCAGCACTTTTCTCGAGAACAACAATTCATCTTATCACGGTTTTATGAGAGGTAGAGTGAACAACTATACTACCTATTTCGCATTTTTTTTCTAATTTTGAAAATGGTAGAGCCGCGAGTTCGTGTGTAATTGCGCGTACAGTTAATGAAAACCTTTACTGGAATATTTCAGATGATACAAAATTCTTGCAGAGCAGATTGTTTTAGCCTGTCCCTATTTCTGATTGGTACATACATTTCAAATCGGGAAGAACATTCTTCAAAAATCTGATGTACGTTAGAGTGTGTCATTTTAACATTTTTTCTAATTTTAAAAGGGGCACAGCGATGTAAAGGTGCCAAATGCTCTCAAACTAAGACATGTGAAATATTATTGCATTCTGTTAAGTCTAACTGCCTCCGGATTGATATCAAAGTTTCCAGATTTTTTAAACTCCAAAAAGTAGCAGTTATAGTTTTAACCAATAAACGCTTCTTTCTTCATACATGGAAGACAATGCGTCATGATTGCAGGTGTGAGCAGAAGGTGGTCCAAGGAGGGAGAGGGTCGAGCAACACTTTGCGCATGAGCACCCGACGCCCACCTTTCCGGGATAGCTCCTGCTTCCATCAGATAACGTTTTTTACGCTTGTTTGCGCCAATTTTATCACTGATAGTACTCGTTTATAGTAAAAATGTTCATTGTTTGGTGATTCAAATGATATGTAAAGCAATATGTTACCAACCTACGAAGATGTTATGAAATTCTATGAGTGGAACCGGCATAAAATAAAACGTGATACGAAATTAATAAAGAACCCACATACCAGGGAATAGAGGACATTGTTACGGAAAAAATAAACAAATTTGGTCAAGGGTTTCTATTCCTACTGTCCAGCATGAACGAGTTAAGGCGATGTTGAAAACATATAATCTGAATTTCAAAAAATTTTTAAAATTTCACCCTAAAATACCGAAGAAGAGATTAGTAGAGTTTCGCCGTACTACTGACATTTCATCCTGCAAATGTAAGGTCATCAATGAGTGCATTTTCTCCAGGAACAAAAAATACCTATCAGAGAAAAAAGCTTCCAAATCGATTAACGCACAACTAGAAAAATGGTAATTGGAACCGTAGATATGCTTTCAACAAATAAAATAACGGGCACTTTAAGAAGGAAAATGATGAGGCAAAAATCAAAGTTTCAGCCTCAAAAAGGAACCACAGAGAAGCTTAATGTCTTGATTTCATCTGAATCCAGTCAGTCGCACAGTGACGATATATTCCAGACACAGTCACAAGCCTCAACATCGGCAGATCCCTGCCTACTACACTTCACTTTCAAGAACGCGTTACAAATACGGAGTTTCAGACAGGGCTGGACAGTTATAGCTACAGTAGTTCTTCATGCTTTGACTTCGGAAATTGATAAAATTAAGCTCCGCCGGAAACACAAGATTGCCCGAAAACTGGTCGCAGAAGATGACAAAGTCTTACAAATACCTTCTTTATACATCGACGGACGGAAGAATAAAACTTTAATTATATCATAGAAGGACGGAAAAATGTAAAGACAGATCATTCTTGAAGACCATATTTCATTGATAATGGAACCAGAGTCGAAGTTCTTGGGTTATATTGCACCAGCGTTTCTCACATCTAAAAGTATAGAGCAAGCAATCACCGATTTCTTCCTATAATCACAAATATCAATGGAATATTTGGTGGCAGTTGGATGTAATGGAACTAACGTGTAAATATGGAGGTGTCATAAGTCTGCTTGAAAAAAGTTTAGATAAGTCATTACAGTGGATTATCTATCTATTACATGTGAATGAATTACCCTTCCGACACTTGTTTCAACATATTGATGGCAGCACATGGGGACCCAACAAATTTTGAGGGAGAATTGGCAAAGATCTGGAAATGTGTGAAAAAATGCCTGTTGTTCGTTTCCATTGTATTTTAGCGGATTTACCCGAGTTTTCTTTTCAAGGTATAAGCACAGACCAAACATATTTGTATAGAATAGTCTCTGCGATTTCAACCGGTATATTTCCTAAGCATTTAATAAACAAATCTCAAGGCAAAATGTATAATGTACAATGGCTAACTCATGCTAATCGATTTCTACGTTTGTACGTCTCGATAGAATCTCCTTCTGAAAAGTTAGTAATTCTTCCAACGTATGTCGTCAAGGTGTTTGTTGATACGACCTGTTTTTCCTATCAAAATTCACCCGTATTGTAAAGGTGGAGCACTGCATATGTTCAAACTCATCGCTGCAACTAGATATTTGCCTACAGAACTGAAAGCCAAAATAGATCTTCTCATTCAAAGAAACAGTTACTTTGCCCATTCTGAAAATTTATTGACCGCAATGATGACCGACTCAGAACCGCACATCCGTGAACCGGCAGTCAGTTCATACGATTTTGAAAGCCCTATCATTCAGAAAAATGGACTGCGACTGTTTCAACTTCCTACTGTAAAATTTGATGCGTTATCTTACGCCGATCTCATTGACTGTCAGGAGAATATAACTGATCATATCTATTAAAATGCATATCTGACGAAGACATCCAGCTGTTTGCCGTCCAAAAAGTATACGGAGAACTGTCTTTATTACATCTGCGATGTCACACACAAGCGGTTAAAAGGGTAGTTAAGACGGTGACAGAAGCGTCAGCCTCACTATGCAAAAACTCTGAGAGAGAAGGCTTCAAAAGAAGCCAAATAGAATCTAGAAAAGCCATGCCGAAATTCGATAGTAAGAAGGATTTTCCGCTATTTGAAATCCTATCATATGAATGTAAATGCCATTTCTGTAAACTTTTTCTTGTAATAAATATATATTATTCATGCAATTTCTGTTTGTTTTATAGACACCCAATTTAAAACTTTTTTTTAGCTTTTTGTAACAACTCATCAGAAAGAATGGGTTTTTTTATAAACTTTGCATTCTTTAAAGCCAATCCGGAGGCAGAAGATGACATCCCATTATAATCAGATTTTATATGTGAGCTATAAACATCATTTGGGGCCCCTTTCTTGCTGTGCCCAGTAGAAATCAGAATTTTTTTCTCCATAGAGCGGTGACGCACTTCAATGTACGTGCCATGATCTGTCCAGATCATCTTTAAAACGTCAGTGAGATTGCGGAGAATCAGAAGAAAGTCATTTCACACAAATTTTCGCTGAAAATCTGCAGATGCATCGCATTAGAGAAATCCGACAGAGATTCTCATTTCTGTAATGCGACCTTCTCTTGAATGATGGGCACACATGAGCCGCGTCTCAGCCACTCCCGAGTTGTTGGATCGATAAAATGCCCATCAAAAGTTTCTTAAACGTGTCGCGACAGA
>BGPR01045616.1:0-11517 GCA_013235015.1 Araneus ventricosus | reverse complement strand
CCCGTTGTTAACGTGAGGAAAAAGTGACGTCTCCCAACCCAACCGGGGATACCAGAATAGACCCGTAAAATATTTGACCCACGCTGTTAGTCAGGCCTAAATACATAGCTGTGGCGATTTGTATCACTCACCGCTGAGCGAGCTTGCCGGCTTCTCCGGTTATGCAGCGCTATAACGTCTTCCCGAGTTTTCTAAAGACGTTATAATTTGCTGCGATTTATTAATTTTCGTTAATGTGTATTAGTCTTTGTTTAGTGTTAAGTTTTTAGTTAATAACTTATCTTTTTTACAAGATAGTTGTAGTGACTTAACACAACACAACACAGCTACAGTTGTGACCCGGATGTACTTTGAACACGCAACCTTCTGAATTCGAACCACGCGAATCTTTAGTGGAATCGATTCTGAAATAGAAACCGAGATTGTCCCCAGCTCTCTGGGGTCTATTCTGGTACCCCCGGTTGGGTTGGGAGTTGAGTTGAGTTCCGCACGTTAACAACGGAACCCAACCCAACCGGGAGTACCAGAATAGACCCCTCTTTCTGGCTTTGCATCGCAGTATGTTCCATTCATTAAGGATCTCCAGAGAATTTTTTTCTTTTACCATACCGTCTCGCAATCGCCCTCTTAGAGTTATAACTCAAACTGAAGATTGTGAACAATCAGAATAACTGCCAAAAGATGTCTGCATTTATGATTCTGGTATCCAGCGTTAATTTTGAATATTTGTGTTGTGATATTTTCATACCCTTTTAAGGGGATTGTTCTAACAGTGGCAGATCGCATAAAAACCAATCCCACTATAGGCGCCTATGGGAATGTCTTTTACCTCGCCAAGTTGATCATTGTGCCCGCTAGGGTTTCCGTATTTACTTTGATTGGCGTTAAACTGAGTTTTTTCTTCTACGTGTTTTGAAAACCTTCCATCTTTATTTTCAATTAACAACTAATAAGAAATTATTTTCAACTTTAAGACACTCAAGAAGGAAATCATTCTACTTTAAGTCACACACATACACACAAAAAAAAACTACAAAGTAGAAATGTTTACATCCTTATAACAGATTGCATCTCTCGGTCGTCGTCGAAATGGAAAAACTTTACGAAGCATTTCTCGCCAAAAAAGCGAAATATCGCCAAATATTGGGATCGAAAACACTCCCCATAGACGTCTATAGTGGGATTGGTTTTTATGCTGGCAGATCAGTCGTGATAGTGATTGGCGAAATCCTATGCTGTAACAGGAATATGAAATGCGAGATTTTTATTCGGGTCAAATATTACCACTGGAAATGTGCTGAAAATCATCCTATGGGGAGGAATTCATGACTGTCTTTTCACATCAACGCGAAGAAACTAGAAGCGATGTATTCAGTTGTACTATTTTCGTAGGGTTAACATAAGAGATTGTGTATAAAACATAAACCAGGGTCGGCAAACTTTGTTCTACGTCAAGCGCCATTTTTTAAATTATATTTAACAAAATAATAGTGACAGAGCCGCAAGTCAGCAACTTAAAATTTGAAATATGCATTTTCGAAAATTGAGTCTAAATGAGGTGAACTTTTTGGTTGTTGTTTAAAATTAGTTTAATTTTGTTTTGCTTAAAGTTACTGAACTAAAATATACTATAATTCAATTATTTATTATCGCTGCTACAATAGTCGTAATTATAAAATATAATTACGACTTAAATTAAAGTAAAAAAATAATTCTGAGTATTTATTCTTGCTTATTATGATTTTTCTTTGATGAAACATTATGTTGGAATTTCAAATATTTTATAACTTATTAACAATATATAAAATCTAATGCTATTTCTGTTGCTGAGTTTGTCGAGAAACTGATTTCTTAGCTGATAAAATTCATGCTCGCTTAGCTGTAATAAAATTCATGTTCAAAAACTTCAGTTTTGGGAATGAATTTATTACTATCATACAAGAATGGTAAGGTGTACTACAAACAATTTATATGAAATATTGATAAGAATTTTTTTCCTTAAATTTAGCCCTCCATTATTAGCAATACCTTACAGTTACACATACAGTCTCAATTAGCTGTTTTTAATGCATTGCAATTCTTCTAATAGAATACTCATTTCATTCTCATTAGGACTTATTACAGTTAAAAATGATAAAATTATCAAAACCAGATGAACATATCATACAATATAATTTATATCCCCGAGATACATGCGACCATTTAAGAATGAAAATGATTGCAACTAACAGAGAGTTAATACTTTTTTTTTTGTTATACGTGTTTTATCTACTACCGTAAAAAGAGCTATAATTATGCATTGAAACAGAGAGAGGTTACCTACTCTTGATACGCTAATTAAAAAAGCAGATTATTGCAAACAGCGCCATCATTTCGTAATGCGCCAAAAACTATCTATAGCACTTTCTGGTCAACCTGATATTTTTAGGGTTATTGTTAAGAACCCTTACAACTTAAAGTGTAATTAGAATTGCATAGTTGTTCACTCAAACAGATTGGTTTCATCAAAGTTTATTGAAATAGTTGCACATACAGTCATCTTATCTCATGACGGTTTGTTAACACGTTAGTCGTCACGACTGTGACCTTCGAGATAAAGATAATCCTATGGCCGAACCAATAACCAATGCTCCTAATGAAATTTTTAAAAAAGAGTTCTTAAAAAAAATTCATAGCTTGGTTAGACATGTATGAACAAATACATTCAATTAACAGAAGATTTAGTCGAGAGACTCATTCAGCTTTATGCAAAACTTCTTAAGCTTTTTTTTTTATCTGTAACTGAATACTGTTGCAATAATTGAAATATGCCTTATTTATTGTTAGGAAATATTCAGACAGACAAACTTGAGTCACGTTTTGGTCATGTAATATTGTTCTACATATTTACATTGTAACTCAAAAATTATTCAGTGAAAAGTAGGAGCTTGAAATTTTAAAAGTTTGAAATCAATGTAATTTAGTGATGAAATTGGTTGAATAGCTGTTAATTTCAAAATTCATGTGGATTGCATGTGCTTGTATTTTGAAATGAAAAATACTGACAAGTTTTATGTATATTCTAGCTGAGAACCCGGCGTTGCTCGGGATCCATATTTTTTCATATACCGGCCTCCTGTTTTGTTCAATACACTTAAATACAAAACATAAATAAATAAGGAATCTATATATAACGTCGGATACAGGAGACTTAAATTAAATTCGAGACTGAAATTTTATCGGCAAAATTGGCTTATTGCTAGCTTATATACCCGGCGTTGATCGGGGTAGAAATATTTTCAAGTCTAAGTACTTACAACACTTTAAACTTAAAGAATTTTCCACTGTAATGTCTTTCGTTGTTTGTTAAGCCCTCTCTTGTGTTTCTGACCCCTCGGCCAGCAGCTAAACTAACCTCTTCGTTTTGTCTGTACTTTGAACCACTTCACACGAGTCTGATAACCCTTGGAATTCTATCTTCCCATCCCCATCATTGCTACGGAGAAAAAGAAATACTTCTTATTATGCTTTTTATGGCTCCGACGACGACGAGTGAGATGCGCGCATGCGCGGAAATTGATCTGTTCATCGGTGTTTTGCGCAAGGCGCGATATTACGATTCGGTTTGATTGGTTTGTTCCGTTTGATTTGATTGATCGATTCAATCGAATTTGTTTTGTCGGTTTGATTTTCGTCTGATTTTATCATTTTGTTACGTGCGCTTCGTACAGCTGCTGTTCATTATGGCATTGGTTCCCTTTCGAAGTATGTGGATCAGGGGTTGATAGCAAGTGGATACCAGTGTCCTAAGTGTAAACAGCAATTAAAATAGGTATGTGAAGTTTTAACTACACTTTTCTCGTTTTTGAACATTTTCAGTCACTTTTAGGTTCAGAATTGTGTATGTTATTCCGTGTTTCCGCTTCTCAATAAATAAGCGAAGCTACTAGTGTCCCGCTTTGCAGAAAGCGAAGCCGCTGATGTTTTTTTAAGTTAAAAAAAATTGCCCGGTACGCGTTTGAAATGCCGAAGGCATTGCGTGTTCAAGCGCTTCCTTTTCAAATGAAGCATGCCGAGTACAGCAATGAAAAGCGCAATGCGCATCCCAAACAGTGTTTGGCGCCAGCAAATCAAATTGCGCCAAGAAAAATTGTCGAGAAGCAAGTGGGCACCGTAGACTGAAAGTTTACCAAATCTTTTCCTTCTACCCTCAAATGACCAACAATGGCTGCCCTTTCATTGTTGGCAAATGACAGCTTAGTGGCGTCCTCTCTCGTCCCCCCGCCCTTCTATTCTACTTTTGGTCGAAAAGAGAAACGGTTTCCCTGGGCGACCTTGACCGCAGTTAATGACAATTAAAAACCTTGTAAAATTTAAAGTAATTATCGCACAGTACTCATACTGATATCATTGGAAAGATAATTGTTTCCACTTTAAAGTGGTGTAAAAAGCATGTTTATGCAATAATTCTTTCGGAAGTTATTCCCGAAAATATAACCGAAAACGTTCAAAATTTGCTTAATTTTTAAATAATTAAAATTTGAATAAAAAATTGAAAAAAATGGCTCTTAGGTGCACATTCCCACCCTCCAAAGTATACCTGTACCAAATTTGGTAGCTCTAAGTTCAATGGTCTGTTCTGTAGATCGCCAGCAGACACACACACACAGGCTTTCTCTTTTATTATTAGTAGAGATAGAGATGACTTTAAAAAGTGACAACAAACATATTAACGTTTTGTCAACATGGCCAGTGGCGCAGCGTGGGCAAATAGCGCCCAGGGAATGTGATTTTTTTTACCCCATTTGTCATTTGTTTATTAAGCACAAACGGCCCTCGGAGCTTGGTATTATTTTCTACGCCCACTTATCATAATTTACTTTAAAAACTGGCATAAATGCAGTAATGTTTTGTCTCCATCTTTTGTTGTAATGTTAGTCTAAAACTGGCATCTGAGCCTTCTATACTTCCCTTATTCGCCGGTCGCTGCGCCGCTGAGTGGAATCATTTGCGATTTCAAATATCGCGTACTAACTAAACTAACGTCACTGGATCTTTGAGTGCATATTAAAAGCTGCGAAATAAAAACGGAAAAGTTTTGACAGATGTTTTATAGAAGTTTTATTTAAATCGGATCAATTTTGCAATTATTTATAATATTGATATAAACAACAGGATTGATTGGTAAAATTTATTTTAATACTATTGGTGTGGAGGAAGGCTTGAATTTATAGAAATAAAATAGCCGTTTTATATACTCAAGTTATTAATAAGAATTTCGTTTTTTACCAGCTAGATATTTATAAAAAAGGTATATTCTGGGACTTACATTAAGATAAAATAAAATTGCCTTTATTTTGTTTCTATGGAAGTTTCTTCATAAAAACATCTTGCTAGCTTAAATTGTGCTCAAAGAATGTATAATTTCGTTGTACTATAAATAAGATTAGTAGTTATTTAAAGACAGGTAGTTTTTTTTTTTAATTGGCAGTAAATAAATGCAAGATGCGAAGTTCCATTTAAAATATATATATATATATATATATATATATATATATATATATATATATATATATATATATATATATATATATATATTTTAAAAACTTTTTAATTAACCTTGTTTGCTAACTACCGTCTTTTGCATCAATTTTCATAGTAACTTCAAAATAAAATAGTTTTCCAAAATGGTTATGGTAACAAAAAATTATCAGAATAAAGTTATATCTGGTTAAATCCAATAAAATGTTTTTAAAACATTTAATATTGTTTTATTGCAGCATATTCTGAAAGCGAAGTAATTTTTGAAAATTTTCGCTTAATATATGAATTGACTTAAGTTTCTATTGATGTCGCAGACTATTACATAATTATTTTTATTGAAAATAATTAATTTATGGGCATAAGTAAAAAGGGCCCTATTTTAAAAATGAAAATGATTTTACAATGAAAAACGCCGCTTTTTCGCAGATAGAATAGCAAACGTTAAAACCTATCTTCATTTGCTTGCGGTCCCTCTTCATGACTCATGTTCGGAGCTCACGGTCCTTCTGTTTAGCTCGAAGGTCACGGAACAACCCGACTGCTCAGAGGGGTTTGAGTGGCCGTTAATAGAGGTTATTTTAACATTATGACTATACGCCGAAAAATTACGCGCCGAACAAAAATGCCCGTTGAGAGGAATACCACTTTATATTTCCACACTCTTGTGCAATACAGATACTTTATTAGTTTTGCCTAATTATTCCGCCGAAAAGTGATAGAAACAGTCGATGGAAAAGAACAAAACATACAAATTTTCATCCGTCTTGTTGATCTCTTAGCCGACCGACCGAAAACAGACGGCAAAATGCGACATCTGATCCACTTGTCGCCTTGTCCGTTATGCTGTCATATGTGGTGCGAACTACAGGCCGAATGGACGACAATTGAAAAGGATGTCGGTCATTCTATTGACTTAACCTTTAATTAGTCCTCAAATTCGGACACAAATCGCTTATCGCGACCATTTACTGTATAATAATTTTAAGATGGGATTAAAATTATTAGATTCCTTGATACCCTGCTCTCAACATCTCCCAAAATCGCAAATATCTTTGCCGACGAAAGTCTTAATTTCTCGCCTACGGGGGGGGGCACCCCCCTGCTTAATCTTAAATAGATGACACCACCCATTTAGGATATATTTTTATTATTTCAATCTATTTAAGAAGGTGAAGAATACTTGAGACATTTTAAGCGTGTCCAAGTGATTATTGTATTTAAAATCAATTGTTACGTTGACTTTATTACCAAATTCTGTAATTCGACGCACGTGTCAGACACATTGTTGTAAGCGAAGCGGTTAAGTCTTTATTTACCAAATTAACTTACCAGCAACTATTCAATTTTATTTTTGCATCATTAGAAACGTTTTAATGTAAAATAACCCCAGGAAAGATGAAAAACTTTTGAATTAAATAAAATAATTTAATTAGTTCGAATTAATAATTAAAAATTTTAATTTTTGTCATCTACTGCTAGCTGTCGGAACTACATTCGTCGTGTTCATGTGAAGACCGTCAGGAAAAACCATCAAATTGCAAAAATATAAGCGTGATTAAAGCAGTACTTTTAAGTACCGTCGGGAAATAAAGGGTTAAAGAGAATCTATTGAATAGGATAATCTTCATTTATGATTAATGCCAGTTGAATTGATTGCCTCACATATAAAATAAAGTGGAACCCGAGGAATCCGAACAAATTTGGGCTGATCTTTGATCGAATTCCGGGGAATTCGGTAAAATACTCTTGATATACCAAATGCAGTAGAATACTGACTTTGTGAAGGCGTACGGAAAGAGCACGCGGCCATTTGCACGGTACAGTGGCAAACAAGTTGAGGGTAGAAAGAAGATAAGCTGAGTTTGTTTCTACTAATTAAGGAGCTGTATTCATTATTGAAGACCAATTCGAATACTTCTTTTAAGTTAGGAGTAAACGTTAGCTTTGTTTCTGATTCGTAATTGATATTTTTCCTTCATTTTTAAGATAAAATTTTCACTGTATCTATTTTCACTTTCTACTGTATCAAAATATCCACATTTGATTAATTCGATGCTTGGCAAAAACTTTAAGAACGCGATAAATCATTTGGAGAGGCAATTGTAGTAGAGAAGATGCATCTTTATTTATTTGACAACTAAAAAAATCACCCGTCATGGTACGATGGATGCAAATTGTCTCTTCATTCGAGAGATTTCCGTCTAATTTGACGTATTTAAATAGATATATATGCGAGAGAGATGTTTAACATTGATTGAAAACAAAATAAACATATGTTTTATGACAGGAAATATTTTTTTTTTATTTACATATTTCTTTATTCAAAAAACCTCTGGGTAAACAACATTCCGTGTGAAGTATTTTTCGTTGTTCAAAAATTTTTAATAATTCAACAACCGTGAAATTCTCACCTTGTCAAACGTAAATCAAGTTAAAATTTCAAAGGAATTCTTTTTTCGAAATTCTAATCAAAACAAAGCACTTCTCCGCTTGTCAAATGTTACCAAAAAACATTATCAAATTATATCATCACGATTGCAAAAATAATCAGATGCATCATGGCGTCCAAACTATATCACACGCATGATATACCACTGACGTAATTTACTACTTTCTATTAAAAAACGGAAATTTGAAATATAGGATTAATATAATTTAAAATTTCTCGGGAACTATTGATCATAGCGAGATAAATTTTATATCAATCGATAGAAAATTTTATTTCACTATTTTAGAGCTATTAAATTTGAAATTAGAACAACAATTATTCTTTTAAATTTAAAATTACTGAAATTTAGGTTCTCTAACAATGAAATAATGTCGTTCAACGTCTCGCAGTGCTATGGCGTGAAATTTATTGTCGGTGACGTCAGAGCATTACCGAGAGACAGATCTGGGCTATTATATCAGTAATGTACCATTACTCAACAACTTGCTGACTAAGCAATAGTAAATAAGAAATAATAACTTTTTCAAACTCCGATAAAAATTTAGCAAATGGAAATATACTTTTATTCGTATTCAACTACAACCTAAAATAATAATAAAAAAAAACTTTCACTTTTTCTTCTGGCGTGATCTGTGGTGATGAGTGCCCATGGTGGCCTCATGACAGAGTACCAGTTTAGTGACATAAAGATCAGCAGGTTCGAGACCCGATTCCACGAGAGATTCATAATGTACACTAGTCTAGTGCACGATAAATCCGTCAAGAGTTAAACGTCCTTAAGATGAAGTGGAAATTTGGAGGGGTTGCCGGCCAAAATGTTATCTCGCCATCTGGCTACGGTTCAATATAACGAGGTCCGTTCCAAAGTAGCCTCCGAGCAATTTCAAAATGGGACGTTAATCTAACTAAACTAAAACTGTAAAGATTAAGGAGCCACGGCTGTCTAGGACCGTCTTGACAAATTTGAGCGCCCTGGGCTAGAGTAATTTGGCTTCCCTCCCCACCCGATCCCGTAACTAGGAATTTCGGTGCCTATGACCCAATGAAAATACCTATCTAATGAAATAATTGAGGAAAAAAGTCACCTGTTCTGTGATTAACACCTTACAATTGTGTAAATCGCCACATTTTCAAAATGGGATTTTGCAAGCCAACTTCCACCACCCCTGATCATATGAATGATTCATTTTAAAGGTTACATTATAGAAAAAGATTTTTTAAATTCTCTTTTATATATTTATTAAACACTAGAATATAGTAATAAACTTAATATTTAAATAAATATAACAAAATATATATAAACACTGTGTTTTAATTTATAATACAGGGTGGTTAAAATTAAACTGACGGTACTCAGAGGCCGGTAGCTTCGGTTCCACTGAAAAGATCTGCATGAAACTACAAATATGTGTTATGTAGATCATGCGGTTGAGGTTTACATCAAAAAAGAATATGATTTGAAATGTCGCCCACAGATGGCGCTTTGCAGCAAAAAGCATATGCATATGAGTAAGAAATGTAGTTTTGCTATAATAGCCCAGTGGTTGGGGCGTAAAAAAAGGCCGAATTCGGGATTAATTAGGGGAAAGCTGGAAATTGTTTTAATCCCTTCAGTTAAAGTCTGGAATGAACATACTAAGTTTTCCCCCTCCTGCTAGGTGAGCTTTAGCCGCTGTGTGCAGATTTGTAGACAGAAAACGGAACTTTTTTCAATAATTGAGCAATATCTCAAAAGAACTCTAAATATAAAAAACATAGTTATACAAAAGTTGTAGAGCTTGAAATTCTGAATAAAAATGAGTACCAACACTTATTATATTCAATAAAAATTAAGCTCACAATTGAGCTTCAAATTTCACCTAAACCGCTAATCAAGTGCTGGAAGCTAGAACGGACCAAGTTATCGGTTCACCCTCCCTCCAATTATTATATACACATTTTAAATTTGTTCAAGATGCTTTTATAATTATTTCAAGGTTTTATTTAGTATATTTTGAGGGGCAAAAACCCACTGTTATTATGATTCAACAGAGGAAAACTTCACATGAAAGCTTCAGCAATGGCTAAGAGCGTGTTTATTAATTAGAAACAACGAATCTCTCATCCAATGGAAGTTCTTCAAAATGACTCGCAGCTTCTTCTGCATTCAGGCATATGCAAGGCATATTAAAACAATTTCCGTTTATTTTGCAAATTAAATCTGCCGAAATTATAAACTGCGCTTGAAATGAACAAAGTACCATAAACGAAATTGCCACAAACGGAGAAGAGTAATATGCAACTAACTTTAAAGAAAGACCCTGAAAGTAATGAAAGTTCCCAGTTCTCTTTCAAGTAAGCAAGTTACATTACGCAAGGGACATTGTTATTGTTGTGGCTGATTTATGCATCTGGGCATATGGGAAACATGTGACCATCATCAATCGATAGTTAAAATACAAACACAGATAGCGGATGACAGCACTTTGGGAGCACACCGCTTAGTCCCAATGATACGTAACGAAATAAATATCTTTCAGAGCTCTTTTAGCAACAGAAAAACTTTTTCTAAGCCCGATTTTTTGTGGAAACATTGTTAAAGAGTCACACATCACGAATGAACCTAAATATGGAATGTTTAAGAGAAAGATCAAAGAGAACTTTTCTTTCGCATTTATAAATCCAAAGTTTCCGAAAATCAGGATCTTTCGGAAATAAATGAAAAGAATTTTTTTTGTTGTTGTGAACACTTCATATTTATAGCAAGGAGTATTGTGGCAGATGAGAGTATAAATTGTCACAATGCTTATGAAATCGGAGTATATTGTTTGTCAAAAACTGTTGGTAATAATTTTGCCGATGTTACATTTAAATGGAAAAATAGAGTAATGCCTATTCGTGCTTTCACTTCCATGGTGAAAGCTCATGATGAATTAATTGCTGTGAATCCTGACACAATATTCAGAAGAATCTCTCTCCTAAAAAAGTCTTTTGATAAAAGTACTTTGGAAATAGAGAAAGGGTCACAATGTGTGTTGTGGTTGTTGCTGAAGATATCGACCTCTTAATTATAATGGCAGCATCCACTAATTCCAAAAACATTTTCTTCTTAAAGACTGGCAGAAGTAAGGCAGAAGATGTTTTTTATTATGCAGCAACCCTGAACATTGCTCTGTATATAAGGGACAATATTTTGTTTCTTCATGCGTTCAGCAGTTGCGATACCTCATCTGCTATATTCAGGCAGGGGAAGAAGAGATTTATCAATGTTTTCTGAACAGCACTGATCTGCAGCAAGTTGTGAACATTTTCCATGATAAAAATATATATGAATGACATAGATGAAGCAGGACAGAAAGTTTTTCGATATCCCTGTATTGGTAGAAAGAGCAGAGAAGAAACATCAGATCTCCCAGATTTAAACTTTTTCAAAAATCACCAGTAAAAAATAATTTCATTTTAGCGTCCCTTCCTCCCACTACAGCAGCTGCACGGGAATACTCTCTCTGTGCATACCTACAGGTTCAACTTTGGAGTGGATTTGCCAAAAGCCTAGTTGGAAAGAA
>BGPR01045615.1:0-12273 GCA_013235015.1 Araneus ventricosus | reverse complement strand
CGCCTTATTCTCCAGTTCTTTCTTCAAATGGTGCCCATAAAAGTCGTACTTCTCCGTGGCATTTTATTTCTTTTTGAAAAGTTTCAAATACTGCTCGTTAAAGAAAGATTTCTCCATTTCCACTTTGCTTTCTTTTCGATAATTCTTCGAGATGATAACTATAAGAACAGTTCTTTTCTTATTTTATTCAGCTATTTTTTTTTCCTCGTTCGTTTATTATATTTTTTCATCTGCTTCGAACTTTAATGATTCATCTTTCATTTAGCCATTTTTTTTTATATCGGTTGTTTTGAATTTCGTTCCAAATAGAATGATGGAGGGAAAAAATCCACTTCAAGCGCTTAAATCGTTTGGCATTTAGAACAGTTTAAACTTCAATGGCGAAATAAGCATTGCAATTTTATTTGACTTTTTTAAATGTATTTCTTTGAGCTAATCTAGTTGCTGAAAAAACGAGGCAGTCTATTTTATGAAAATCTGTTCGAAGACTTTTTAAAATTTTTAAGTGTTTGTACAGTGAAGAGGACAAATTTAATCTATTTTTTATCTAATTAAATTTCAAAGTTTCTATTCAACAGAATTTTCTCGGTACTCGCTTTGTGTTTTCATTGAATGTTGACTTTTAATTCTGGTGTGTTTTCATTTGATTTAGATGACGTTGAAGTCAGTCGTTTAATAGAATACATAAGGGATAAATGATTAATTTGAGAATATCTAAAGTCTTTTTTATAATTAATTCAAACGAAGTGTTTAAAAATATTAATGAATCTCTATTTTCTGCTATTTAACGTTGTTTACATTTTTGAAAAGAAGCACTTTTTGTTAATGACCTGATATATACAAGTATAAAAAAAAATGTAACTGAAGAAAAACATTATATTCAGTTTTGCAAAAACGATCATTCTATTCAGTTTTGAACTTGCAGCCAAACGACTGAAGGGGAAAAAAGGGAATCCGGTATCTTTTAATCTTTAAAACGTCATTAGAATATATTGTAGTGTCAGATATGTAATCTATTTATTTTTTATCCTCATTTTTAGCCGAACTAAAACAAATTTCACACAAAAAATGAGGATAAAAAATAAATAGATTTGTTTTATTTCGGCTACCTTAAATGTCAAATGATGACTATTTTGTAACATGTTACCATGACAATCGTGAAATGTTTGCGGGTGCATGTTTTTTTTTTTAAACTCAGCAGACTAATCTGTAAGACATACTCGGAGTTAAAATACTTATTCAAATCATGCAACTTAATCATAATTGTTACCAAAAGTGTCATGAAAAAAATTGAAAAACACTTCTGTTGCAACCTTATAACGGTTTTACACTTAACGTTTTCCTGCAGTTTATCCTTCTGTTTCACTAAGAAGCAGGGTTACCAGATCAAAAAAGGCCAAACCTTCTCTAAAAAATAAGACCAAAAAGGCCAAATCTTCTTAAAAAAAGGCCAAACCTTCTTAAAAAAAATAAGGCCAAATTTGACAAATTGGCTGAAAACCTCATTTGCTATTAGAAAAAAGGTTGTCCTTCATGAAAACGAATCCCACTTGATAGGCATATGTTCAATGCTTAATTATTATTAAATTAAAATTTATGTGAAAGAAATTTAAAACATCCTTGTTCTATTCAGGAGCTGTTTCGTTTGGCAGCTCAATATATGTCATTTGAAGTGCGTAATATAAAAAATTTATTAAAAAACGATAGAATAAGTAATTAAAAGTTGTTCTAAAAGTCATTAACGAAAATAAAGCCAAAAAATGCCGAAAAGGAATTTAAGGCCAAATGAAAGTTCCTATGGTTAAGGGCTTTGAAAAAAGGCAAAATTTCCATAATTTGGCCTTAAAAAGGCCAATATGGCAAACCTGCTAGGAAGTTTGATATTAAACTAGCTGATATACCCGGCGATTCTTGGTTTAAAACATTTTCAAGTCTAATAATTTATAACATAAAATTTAATAAGGCACAGTTTTTCACTGTCGCGTCTTTCGTTCGTTTTCGATCGTAGTCTTCATTGTCATCTGAGCCCGCGGCCAACGGTTTTTTGTCTGTGTTCTTTGAACCACCTGGCACGAGTCTAGCAACCTTTGGGATTCCATTTTCCCTACCCCTCTTCGTTACGGCGATAACAGAAGGCCCATCATATGATTGAATATCCAAAAAGACAAAAGACAAGGATTGAATACTTAGATGAAGATAGGTGCGGTTTACTTTGTAACGGCGTCCTTTCTTTTGTTCCAGAACTTTTATAAGAGGTAAGCCCTTCTTTTCATACTTTGTTTAAAAGACTGTTTTTAATTTCTTCTTTGCGGATAAATGCTTTTCTTTCCAATATATTCCGGAATGGGTTCAGGCCTTAGAGGAAATTAATATTAAATTCAGACCTTAAAGTCTTTTTCCTGTACAGAAAGCCTATTCTAGTTTTGAATCTGCATGGATGAATGGCCTCTGATGAAGTCATCCACCGGATTCTTACTTCTTATCGTTGTCTGCCATTATTTTTCTATTTTTAACTCTTCCAAAAATTAAAAAAAAAAATCCCTTTATTAGTATTTTTATTTGTTTTCCCATCATATGACAGTTCTTATTGCCATGTCCCAAAGTACCATCCGGTTTTTTTTAGTTTTTCTGCACTTGACAGGGAAGACATAGCACAGTTATGCTTCTTCTTCTCCCTAAGTCTGTCCTTTCGGTTGAAACTGAAAATTGTAACCTTGAATGACCTTCAAATCCTGATGAGAATTGTTTTAAAATTTTGAAAATTAGACTAACCATTGCATACGACTTAAACTAACTTCATTAGAAAGATAAAATGTTTGCTCTTTAATCTTTCGACCCGACTTTTAAATGATTAGAATTTAAATATGAAAAGTTGTTTAATTTAATGTTGACATATTAAAAGAAGTATACTATGTGTTTAAAGTTTTTCACTTTTCCCGTTACCTGGAAATCTCATAGGACAATGTGTTCCAATCGTATAATCGACTGGAGTAAAATATCTGTAAAACTCTCTTTCCTGCCATAACATTAGCATGCAAGGGAAGCTACTTTTCAATTCGTAAAAATCTTGTAGTAATCTGATCACTAATGGGATATGTTATCCCACTGATATTAAAAAGGCTAAATTATTACTTATTAAGAACTATTTTACACTAAGTATGGCATAAATATAGTTGTAAAAAAACAGACCAATTGAAACTTGACTAATGTGCGTGCTCCAAAACATAGTGTCCGCCATTTACCATCTGAGAGTGTTTCCAAGTTTCTTTAATCATAATTTTTCTCCCTAGTGCCCTAAGAACACTGAAAGCAAAAACTCGTCTAAAAATGGGATTTATTTACCAGTAGGGAATGAAGTCTTATCTCCGGGACGGAGTTTGGCGTAATTTTTTTATTTAATTAAATGTCTTTACAAATAATTAGTTTTGAAAGTTGAAAATAGCACAGTCGACTTAGAAGTGGACGCCAGAACAGTATGTGCAGATTTCATCTCACTGTTGTTCACCATTTAGAAGTTCTTGTCATAGAGAGACGCATCTATTTTCTGCTTTATTTTATAGATATATAAATAGGAAGGCAGATGCTGAGGTCGAAAGAAATATCTCATGATATTTTCGTTACTATTAATAGATTCAAATCAATTATTTAAAGTTTATACATTCGATGATTTATTTATTCTAAGAGAAAACAAATATCTAGGGGGGTTTCGTTCAAAGATTGCCAACTTTGTTTACCCAACTTTTGTTTAATCAGTTTCAGTGAATGGTTTAATAAAATAAAACTCCGAGAATTCATTGAGAGGAATAACAAAAAGTGAAAAAGAAGGCCGATTTAGAAACTTTTATTATTTGCTGGTCAGCAGACTTTTGAAAAGCAAATGTTCATTTGTCAGTATGGTTCAATTTCTGTAGTCTTTATGTAATGTATGTAGGATATTACCCGTAAAGAATAATTTAATCACTGTATAACGAAGAATGTAAGAGCTATATTAATTTTTTTTGGCGATAGATGGGGCCAGAGTTCTGCTCTGTACGAACCTGGCGCATCGCCCTCTTTTTCCCAACAAAACCAGACTACACACTGAGAGCAGCTCAGCACACCGCAGGCAGCCGAAATGTTAAAACCTCTCTCAAACCCTCTGTAGTAAATGAGATCAGTCTTGGCGCAGTTAAGCCGCCGATCTTCCCACTATGGTAACTGTGTCCCGTCTAACTTTCCTTATGGCTCTCTAATCTGTAAATCTCTAATACCGTAATATTCTTAACCCGTAACATCTATCCCTTGTTAATCTGACTCAACCTAGTAAACATTACTTCATGTAAATTAGCTATTTTCTCGTTAACTTTATGTGTATATACCTTGCGCCCCCTGTAAATTCTCCCTATAGTATTTAAATAAATGTTTTTGTATTTAACTTGAAGTCTACTCATTTATTTTTTGTAATATTTTGTTCTAAATTTAATGTGATTAAAGCCCTTAAATCCCCTAGACATAAATCCGATCTATTTACCCCTTAAAGGTAACCCTTCCTTGGGCATTCTGTTTATTGAAAGGATATTTTCGTGAATTTTAACGGCAAATTTTCAGACCGATGTCTGATCCCCTTATACGCGAAACTTACTAGTGCAGTTGCCATAGTAGTAGATTGGAAGCGGAAATTATACCAAAGAAAAAAAACCTAATTTAGTATCTTTTAATTGGTTAAACTGAAAACAAAGTCATGACAGAGCTGATTTATGATGCTGATTATTACAGAAAGTTTCATTCAGGAAAGATTTTTATAATGGGGATAATTTTTCAAAAAAGAATCGGTGATCCTTAATAATGAATATATTTTGACATGTCTCTTGATTCTTAATTTATCCGTCGGCAAAAGTAATCTGTACCTCAGCAAGGAAAAGAGTTAGTTGAGTGAAGTTAACCATCCAATTCCATTGATCAGTTAACAATTGAGGTTAATCGTTTGTTAGTCGCAGTCATTTTCGTCTTTAAACGGTGGTAATATATCTCTCGGATATAAAATCTGTTCCATGTTGTGCTCATCCGGTTTTGCTATTTTTTTTTCTTTTTAACTACAATAATTAGTCCTAATGAGAATGTAAAGGGGTATTCTATAATAAAAAATTTAAATTGTAATGTATTGGTTGTCAAAAAATGTACAATACAGTTGTATTATAGGTCAAAAACAGCTAATACAGTCGACGCTCGTTATAACGAACACACATTATAAAGACCATTCCATTATAACAACCAGTGATAAAATCCCCAACTGTGTTTCCCTATGCACTCTATGTTATTTTACTTTCGGTATAACGACCGTCCAGTGTCGTCTAATCCCAATACAATGTCCGAATTCAGAGGACACTCTTCCCGGTATTTTACCAAAAAGAACATGTTCCTAAACTTAAATGACCTTGATTATTGTATTGCCTAGCTTCGAAGATGTAGAGTCTTTAAATTACCACTCACCACAGCGCGAAAATTAGAATAGCCTAGAATAAAAAATGTTTCAAGCGCTTATTGAGACTAAAATGTTTTTTTGAAAGGTAAGAAAATACAGAACATTATTTATCATCTTTAACTGAAATGGAAAATTATGTTTTGCAAAAATCACATATGCAGAAAAGACAAACAATTCTGGTTATTTCTTTAGAAAATGAATGTTTTGTAAGCATATAACACCCTTTATTTTCTACTTTAAAATCTGTTTTAGAAATATATTTTTAATTGATAAAATTTTATTTTTAATACCAATGATACGCATTAAGTTGAGTATTTAGTTCGAGTCTCTTTAAAAATCGCCTATTTATATGGAACTGCTGCGCGTGCATGTGTACAGTTTTCAATTATATCCACTATAGCGACCACTCATTATAAAGACCTTTTGCTGTGGGACGCAGAGGGTCGTTATAACGAGCGTCGACTGTATATAGGCAGACTGCACGCTTCTCTACTAGCCATTGCGACTAAAGGCGGGCTAAAAGTGATTTCAAAGAATTTTATGCTGTAAATGTTTGGACAGAAGGATAAAACAGTAATCGCTAAAATCTGAAATTGGAAAACTTTTAGATTTCTACTAATAACTCTAGCTTTATTTTGGTTCTTTTCTCCCAATATTCTTTAAAAGCTATCAATATCTAACATATTTAGCAGCGGTTTAAAAATAATTCTAAGGCGAGTTAGATACACTAAGGGAAGGGAGTAGGAGAAAAAAAGGAAAGAAAAAACCCCCAGAAATAACATTTATCCTAATTCCGCAGTTTTTAAATCGAAAAGAAAACTTTGGATTAAAAAAAATATCGAATGTATAAGAATTGCAAACGATTTTTTCCCTTCCTTTCCTACTATATATCACCATAGTACAGCAAAAACCCGGGGGGGGGTGAAGGAAAGAAGAAAAGAAGGATAAAAAAAAAAGGTCAAGTAGATGTTCACATTAATTTTCATATAATCAATGCAGCTGCCACTTGGTAGATAAACAATGTTCCTCGCCGCACACCGTAACTGTAACCGCAATCGATCCCAAATCGCTCGCTGAAAGTCACCTCCACGTTGGTGCTGTTTCCAACTTAGTTGGATATGCCTGCTCATTTTTCTTCATTTGGCCCGGCTTTTGCTCTCCGGTTGATGTTGTTTTTCCGGCTTCCTAAGCCACAAACGAAGTGAAGAGGGTAAAGGATGTAGAGGTAGTCAGGCACATCCCCCCTTTTTTGTTTCAGCGATGGCCTGGAATGTTGGAGTTGGAGCGGATGCCTCGAATTAAATTGTTGAATCAAGGTTCTTGTATTTCTTTCCGGAATTTGAATTTGGAGACTGTTTGTTTCTTTCTTCTTTTTTTTGCAGAATTTGGATTTAGAGTTGTTGAAAATCCACAGTGTAGGTGCGTCTGTTGTACCGTTAGATGTCACTGGTCTTCACATTGGCGCGGTACGGAAATTGATGGTTGACCATGCGCAGTAGGTTAATGGAGTACTTACACTCGATGGTTCTTCAGTTTCAGATATTACTATTGCTGTAATAAAGTGACATAGCAAACACAGTTGCTTAATAAATTGGTAGAAGCTCAAATTTGATTACTCTTTGTGATTCTTGCATTCCATTTCAGAATAATTTTTGAATTTTTTAGGATTGAAGGTTTTCGTTATTATTAGGCAATAATTCACTTAATTTATATAACATTTATATCTGTAGTAGTAATAGAGTTATGGAGAAATTAAAATTTCCACCGCCAAGCAGCTCCTCCGAAATTTCAACTGGATGGTACATCTACTAATTTGACCGAGATTTCACCCTTTCTACAGCATATCTCTCATCGGTTCATATCGAACCAAAATTACTCTAATTATCTTGTTTGCTTTTTAACATAGACGAGCACAAACGCATATCATGTCTTCTCCTGACGAGCAATATTCCATGTTATTCTTTCAATAATTTCTTTTGGCTCTACGGACCATCATTGGATAAACTGTGCAGAAATTTTCTGGAAGTCGCGTCATGAGAACCATGCAATAAGCGGTCTTCCTATGCGGAATCTATCCATAAAGTTTCGATACCTTTAACCCCTTCTTGGTCGGCGTCTCATGCATATGTTCAGCTTTTTTGTGCCCGTACGGTCGGTGTCGCATGCCATGCGACGAAGAAAATAATTACATCGTTGAAAGTGAATTCGTCTCTACTTACAAGCTTCGTTATTGGACATTATCACGAAAAGATTTGCTGGTTCTGGTGTAGAATTCAGTGGCGAATCCAGGGGGGAGGGCTATCGGGCTACAGCCCTTCCCAGAGCCAAGCCAGAATTCTTGATTTTATTTAACATCATTACTACTGTTTTTTCTTAATTTCCCTCTTTTTAAAAAATAATAAAAACGTTTCAACATTACTTTCTGGCTTGACAGGCTCGAAAATTTTCGTACTTTTGTAGTCATTCCACTTGTACTTGTAGCTTTGATGCTGTCGAAGACATTTTTTGGCTAGTTATTCCATTGTAATTTTTATTAAATTATCGAAGGTATTGTATCGTTTTTTGTGATTTTTATTGTCAGGCGAGTCCAGTCTGTAAAGTTAAAGAGTTTTGGTTTATTCTAGCCTTGAGGTTTGGCATTCATCACAACGATAGAAAGTTTTGATGACCTCAGCCCCCCTCCCCCCCAGACCCGAATCCTAGATTCGCCACTGGTAGAATTTGATTTCTCTAGAAAAAGGATTACGCTCTTCTTTCCAATAACCAACTCTTTTATTGCGATCCCAAGACTTACACTGATAGTAAAAGCAGTAATGACTCTCGGTGGTGCAGCACACAAGTCGTGCGCGCCATCTATTGGATAAAATGTTTCTAACTTCTAAACATTTAGTGATTATTTTTTGTATGTTTGAATACGCAATAAAATAATCGGCAATAAATGATTTCAATGTGGTCTTTAGGCTCTAACGGTTAGGATTATAAAGCTGTTTTCATTGTGAAGTTGTAAAACCATTTAAAAAAGCATTTTTTTTAAAAAGTTTCATTAATAATTCTTTTCGTGCTGATATTTGTCTTAAATACCTCAAAGCAATAGATTTGCAAAATATATTATCAAGAGAGTATTTTGTTTCAATTTAAAACTCAAGGAAAACTGGAGATCATTGAACGGAATATCACGTGTATGACCACCAGGAGGTCAAGCAAAAACTGCTTACTGACAAAAATATTTTGCATTTTCGAATGCATGATAGAACACATATTAATTTCCAGCAATAAAAAAAATGCCTTTTTTTTTTTGTGTCGGAAATTTAAAAAAAAAAAAAAAAAAAAAAAAAAAATCCGACCAAGAAGTGGTTAAGCATTTGAAAAGGTCTGCATATTTTTATTTCATTTCGTTCTGTACATATGCTCACAGTTGTCAACAAGACTTACCTGCATATTTATCATTTCATACGCTTCATTCTTTCCAACCTGTTTGAGCAACTACGGTGTGTACGCAAACTTTTCGAGATTACATTCGGATTATTTGTCTTAATTAAATTCTCGAAGGGAGAGACGACACGCATAATAGAACCCGCCCTGAGAGGTAATCCTCGACTATTTGACGCTGAAACTCAGGTAATTAAATTTAAAGCAAAGAAGGCAATCAGCGCAAAAGATGCATTCGCTCCCCTGGTAGGCATTAGGTCTCCAAGTGGGCCCGATTAATCTTTTGCAACGCCCCAAAATTTTCAGGGTTCGACTTGGGAACAGGTGTTTGAAGTAGTGTTTTGATTAACTGTTTCAGTTTCAATATTTACAAGAAGGGCGTGGTTTCTTTAGTCTTTCGCGTCGGATGATTTGTGTTAAAACTTTCATAAAATATGGCAGCTTTCAGTCGTTTGCTGTCTGCTGCACTAATATTTTAAAAACGAGAATTCTCGTTTTCCTGTTTAGAAGTATTAAAAAATGATTATTCTTTGTTTCTTGTCATTAATTATATTAGATAGTCATTAATTACATTGTTAGACTTGATACAGTTTCTAAATTCGGTTATAATTTTAGATATTATTGTTACTTTCTATTTTATTTGATACTAGCTGATATACTCGACCTTGCTGGGTATGAAAATGTGTTTGTTCATGTCTTTTATTAACAGTTAATGCCACGATTAGATTTAATTTATTGTCATGAAGCCCTCACTGAAACCTTCTTTATGCAGCAGTATTTGTGAGAAAAATTTGAAGTATTTATAATATAACAAAATTTACAATTATGAAATTAACTATTGATGACTACGTATGTAGTGTGAACGTGATATTCCAGAAAGTTTAACTATATTGTTCCTAATCTGCAATACTGTGAAGGTTGGAAAAAGAGACTTACAGATTCTTATTGGATGCAGAGCCAATGACCCCAGTTCTAATTTGGCGTCAAAAATGACATGAAGTACAAAAAATATGGCACCATCTCTCTCTTAGGAACCGAGATCTCGAGATTCTTCTAGAGAATTCCATGTCGGAAAGCTATATATACCCGAGGTGCTCATACGGTTTAATCTCCTTGGAGTTTTGTTCGTAGTGCAAGTTGGTCAGCAGTTAGATGCTGAGCGCTATTGATAGTGCTGTTCCTGTTATTTAATTAGTGATTTGCTGCCTGCTTTTTTGTTAATTTATACAAGTGCTGTTTTATTTGTTACCCGTGCTTCGTGTGTTCTGAAATATTCATGGAAAAAAGCGTCATTTCCCATTATCCATCTTATTGTATTCATTTGAACAACCGACGCACAACCATCGGCCGCTTTGTCATAACAATATTTAATATTATTACTCGAAGGAATGCTAACGCCCACGTTGTTAATGTGGTTATATATAAAGTTCCAATTCATTTAGAATGATTCTTTCATCGTGCCACGATTTTACGATTTTATTTCGACATAAATATTAACATGGTAATGTCTGTAGTCTAGCCACTGTATGTAAATATCGATGCGCGAAAAATCGACATGCGTGATGCAAAAGTGGTTTGAAACGCTCTACAGGGCAGACAGTTGGACCTAGAATTACCAAATGTGGCATGTACTATGTTAGTTTCTTCTTGGGTTGTAGGTACTCACTAAGAAAGGAGTTTCAAAATGTTAATTATATTTTTAATTAAAAATTAATCGAAATGTTGACGATTTTCCTTGGTAACTTCGGAGCACATTATCGAAGAAAAATCATTTTAACACCAATTTAATGTTCAAGAAATTAGCTTCTCAATGATAATTTTATTTCCGTATCAAATTTTGTCTGGGGTAATAAGTTTTTAAAAATATTTTAAGTATATTTTACAGTGCTTTTTATTGTTTTATAGTTACTACGTGTATATGCAAGCGCGTTAGTACATTTGACATTAAATGCATTTTTTTTATGTGCGAGTTGTCTGTAACAGTGAATTTTTAAATATAATGTACTAGCAGTACGCGCATGGCTTTGCCCGTGGAATCGGGACTGGGGAAAAAATGCCAACAATGGCACGAAAAATTTTGAAAACAAAATCAAAAGAAAAGATACACATTATTGATTTACAATGACATTTATCAAAACAGAAATGTATATATTATTGAGATGACGATTACGCGAATGTAATGACGTCACCTTCCGGAAGAAATCGGATTGTAATGAAAGCATATGACGTCACCTGCCGCGAGGAAGGTCACACAGCAACCAATGCGTGCTAGAAATCGTCTGGAGAAATCTCACTGTTAAATCTCGCTAGCAAAAAAAATGTTTGAACTGATCAGGGAAAAATTAATTTTTAAAAAACGAAAAAAGATATTCTAACAGTTCTTGTTTTAAATCCGACATAAGCGTTCCAGTTATAAGCTGAAAAAAAATGAAAATTATAGAGATGTTAGAACGTCAGATGCGATAATTTGAAGAAATCTTTATTACCATAAAAGTGACTATTTTTCAAAATTTTCTCAAAATTCAGTAAATTACGTTAGACTTACGAAGCAAACTTCATTAGAACGGAAATCGTTTGTTCTTTCCGATGGGATAACTGTTTTTTCGTACAATTATTCGAAGCCATTCTATTGAGAAATGAGTGCGAAAAATGACCCAAAACAACACAAAAATAAAAAAATTTCTAGATTAAATTTTAAAATTCCGGCTTCGAAGTGCATTGAGTCACCATTACGACTATTTGTGTGCCAAATTTCATGGCTTAAGTGCTATAAAATCGTCTGAATCTCGCGCGCACACTCGCACACAAATATTGCCTTTTATAAGTATAGATAGATAGACGAATCGACTGTAAAACATTATCACTCCATGACGTTTCGGTTAAGAGGCTAAAGTCGCCTTCATTTTTATTTATTTATTTATTTTGATTAAAAAATTCTACTTTTAGTGCGCTATTTCCCCCACCCCCTTTCCACTAATACTTAAGCAGGAGATTGTTTTTTTTTTAATTCCTTGTAAATGATTTTTGCTATGAAATATCGTTTGAAAGCTTAAGAGTTCTGATTTTTTATAAAAAATATTCTCTTTACTTAATTGACACACTGCCTATAAAATCTGTCAAGGGAAATACCGAACCGTTATTACCTTAGGGTTTCCTGGCTTCAATTTACAACTAAAGATCTCTTGTTGAATGTTAAATAATGTAACAAATGAATAAGCAATCGGATAAACGGTTGGGCACAAAAAGCAGAAAACCAGAGTTCTTTAAAGAAATCTCATTACAAAAGAATCACTTTTCACTGAAGAACGATGCTTTTGTTGGGGAAGGAGTGGACACCCCCCCTTCGAATTGTGCTAGTGAAGCATCATGGGACACTTTTAGTC
>BGPR01045614.1:0-12273 GCA_013235015.1 Araneus ventricosus | reverse complement strand
GTCGTTTAGTTTCTTAATCTGACTGAAACAACTTAAAACAAAAAAAAAAAAACCCACTTCATGTAGTGTCTTCGACGAATATTGCTTTTCCGAAATTTTCCTTTTCTTCCCTGCTTCAGACGGATTGATACCATTATATACATATTGCATTTTATTTTTTTAGTGACTTGTTCAATTAGTCTCATTATATTACAGAAATGGCGTTAAATTAAAAGCCTTTCTTCGTTTGATCAATCTCGCTCTCTCGAAAACGTGCATTCCGTCGTTTGTTCCATACTCCTGCTGTTTCATATTGTTAATTACTTATCTCGCAACTGAAATTAAACTGTTCTTTGTTAAACACGACTCCAGAAAATTGCATAATGCTGCTTTCTCAAACTGATTGAAGTAATTATATGCCGCTTGGTTACCTTAAACGCGAATTCTGCAAAAACCGGTGTCTTCTCTTTCGTTTAATACGGCTCTCTCGAACTTTTCAATTCATGGTTGTTTAAACAATTCTGCAATTATTCTTGTATGATGGTTTATGCACTTAGCAATATTCTTACAAAACTGGGGTTTAAAATTTAGAAAAAAAACTGGCCTATTTGTTCTTTGAAACTGGCTCAGCAGAAAAATTCATTTTATTGGCTGCTTGGTTCTCATACAGCATTTGAAACACGTCATGACATGTTCACTAAGAAAATATCTTCCAGAAAAGGGATTTTAAATTTTTTTTAAAAAAAAAATTAAATCCTCTGTACGCAGGTGAAATCTGGGTCTCTCAAAACTTCCATTTGGTGGCAGCTCAAACAAGAAAAATAAAATTACTCTCGAGGCGATTTCTACAAAATTGGGGTTTAAAATTAAGAAAAACATCAACTCTTCTTTCGTTTATACTGGCACTTTGGAAAATTTCTATTTTATTGGCTTCATAATCTTAACATTTCTTGCACGTCATGATTGGTTCTACAGAGAAATTAATTCATAATCCGGAGTATTAATTCATTACCATTCCTCCTCTGGTGCAAAGGGTTGAAAAAAGTTTGTCAGCACTTCGTTGTCTAAAATGGTTCTAGATTGACTGGCATTACGTCAAATATAAATCTTTTCATTATTTTGAATATTAGAACATTCGTATTCCTTCTCTGGTGCAGAATTTAATAAAGAACATCTCGTCTGCACTTTGTTGTTTTAAATGAATATATAGAAAGTTGCTTTCCTTCGTTTACACTGAAACCTCTTCATTTGAGTAATATTAATTTCTTCTCATTCCATCTCTGGTGCAGAAGGTAGAAAAAAAGAATCTCGTCTGCACTGCGTTGTCTAAAAAGTTTCTATATTGAGAGGCATTCTGTCGTTCATACAGAAATCCCTTCATATGTGGAATTTTAATTTATTCTCATACTCCAGCGGTTCCCAACCTTTTTGGTTGTGCGGACCACCTGTTGTGTTAAAAATATTTTGAGGCCCACCAACTAGATATACGAGCAAAAAATACAAACACATATGTATGTATATATATATATTACAGGCACATAAATGTCGGTAATTAGTAAAGCTCACTGTAGAAGGATTAAATATATATTCTTTTATAAAGCAACCAGCGGGAGTGGTCTCCCCTAAACTTTCTCTCTTGCGCCATTAAACCCCAACCAACCCCTAAACTTTCTCGTATACTCCTAACGCATGTGGAGAAAAAAATAAGCTGAAAGGAAGTAAAACGAAAAAGTGTCCCTAACGCAGTGGAGGAAAATACTTTCGTTCAAATGGCGTTGGCAAATCAAAATTCTTAAATATAGAAGGATATAAAGCCATAATCGATACATAAACAAAAGAATTATAAGCATGCATAATATAAAATTTTAAAAACATCATAGATGCGACTGCAATTGTAGTTTACTTATAGCATTACTATATTACACCTCAAGCTTTTGCGAATTTTGTTTTGAGTTCCAAACTTTTGATAAATTCTAAATTTTATTTTTTGCGAAAACGATGGTAATTTGACCAAAAATTCATAAGAAAAATAAGCGAGAACATCTGACGTCTTCATTCGATATTAAAATATATTTCAACTAACAGATCCTCTTAATACCACTGTTCGTCCACGAAATTCTTGGACTTGTTTCATAAGAAACCAGTGCCCAAAAAAAGTTATTTGTATGTCATTTGCAGTCAAAAATGGATATGACAAAGAGGCAAGAAAGTTAAGGTATAAGAATTACGTTTGCAGTAGTTTAATAGGAATTTTAATACTGGTTTAACCTTCCGATAGGCAACCTCTCGAAACACTTGCATCTATTGAGTTTCCACTTTATATCGGTTTTAAATGGCTATGCACCCTTCTAGGTGTTTGCGAAATGATCCAAGGAGCGGAGCTGCAAAAGATTTGGCTCCATTGGTCTATCGCCAAAGGACAGAAAATCTTATTCCGATCACTGAGATCGCAGCGGCTCAAGTCGAAAGTTTTTCTTTTATTTCCTTATTTACGAATGAATTTCATATTGCTGCAGCTCTCTAAGTTGAAGTGGATTGGGTTTGATGAGTAAATTCCTTTGGATAATGCAGTTGATTGTGTAAATTAGGCCGATTAAAGATTGACAATAGATAGTAGTGTCATGATAGAACTATACAGTGCAATCGATAGACGAGAAGAATTTGTCGGAAATTTGGAGTGTTTTGCTGTGGAAATCGTATATATCTCAATACTTGCAAGAATATATATATTCCTGTTTGCATTGATGATATGTATATAATTATGCGATCTTAATACATTTATAGCAATATAAAAGTTAATACATTTTGGGTATTTAATTATAAAACAATTAAGAACTTTGGCATGGAAAAAATGGTTGTTGGAGAACATATCCACACCCAATAATGTACAGTAAATAGCCGTGCCTAGAGAACGGGTAAAAAATCTTGCTATTTTCGCATTAAGTTATTATTTAACGAGATATTTACGAAAGTGTAAAGATGATTATATTTTGGGATTTTAAGATAAAGATTAACAGATTATTTATTTAAAAGTATGTTAAATAAGATTACCTCGTATAATATGGGGCTTATGAAAGCCACGCATATCAGAATGTTAAGGATTCAACAGTCGAAGTGAATTACTTGTACACTGACGTATAAACATGTGGAATGAAGACAACCCTTGAAATTACGTCACACAGTATTATCGTTCAGCATGAAGAAATAAACTCACATGTTCCAATTAAAATTCGTAATAGGTGCAATATTTTAATGCATGAAAATAATTTGCTCCATGCATGTGATGTTCATTTTTTCTCTTCATCGCTAGGCAAATCATCCGAAAATTGGCACTAGAGTCGCACATAAGTACATTCTTTTTGGCGAGAGAGCACCGATGTGCCCCACGTGTAATGTTGAACTCGCTGTTTATCATATTTTAATCGAATGCTCAAACTTTAATCTTCATCGATTCATTTTGTTTAATTCATCGTTTTTAACTTTGGCTGAATTGCTGGGTGAGAAACACCATCCAAATATTTTTAATTTCTTAAAAGCTGCACGCTTTTTAACATGTATTTAATGTCTTGCACCATTTGATCGTTTGACTATTTTATTTAAATTACTTTCTAGTTTACCTTCTCAACTGTTTTTTCCTCCTATATCTGAGGTATCCTTGATTATGAAAAGTTTATAGCACACTGTTTTGTTTTTAACCATTTGAGTGGCGCAGTATGGTCAAAACTGGCTCTTGCGCCAAGAAACATGAAGCAACCAACCAACCGAAAATTGGCAAAGCAATCTTCAAGAGGGTAGACTTCCCAATTCCTAGGACGAAATGTTTATCCTCGGTTGAGGATAGCTCTCCATCCAGTATTCGACACGCACGCAAGGAATCTCTTAAACCAGCATTTCGACCTTGCGAGATCATTAGCACTAATTTGCAAACGAAAGACCGTCATGGATAAGGACATCGTTAAGGCCAGAAATATATTGGCAGGAAATTTCTAACGGATTTTGTTCAATTGTGCCATTAA
The DNA here is from genome assembly GCA_013235015.1 of Araneus ventricosus. Taxonomy (NCBI): domain Eukaryota; kingdom Metazoa; phylum Arthropoda; class Arachnida; order Araneae; family Araneidae; genus Araneus; species Araneus ventricosus. Next base: position 8,278 of record BGPR01045614.1, on the reverse strand, counting down.
CAAATATATACGCAAGTATGAGATTATGAATAAATCCGAACATAAGAAACATTAGCACATATTGGATTGCAAAATGAATCCTTTGAAAACAAAAACAAGGCTAAACATAAATCTAAAATTTGCATAGTTTATAAAGAAAGGAAAGTCCTTTTTAATTGCAGCACAGTTGCGCTGCTTAATTTAACATGGGTGTTGAAAAGTGAACCGTTATTCAATAAATGACGGAAATCAAAGCATAATATCTGATCTATGAGGAGAAATAGGCTTTTCCTTAAGAGAATTTAGGTGGACTGTTTCAAGTCTGACCTCATCAAACGTTGGCACAATGTGTTTGAATAGTGCGGCTTTGATCTCTCTGAATAAGGTGATTGGAAGCAAAGAGAACCCTCTGATCATCGAGATAATAATAATGGCTTTGTGGAAAGGCTATGCTTGATGACGGGTGAACTGAACTAGTCGAGCATATTCTCACACCTTGATCTAGAAATAACATATTTTCTCTCAATCGGGGGATTGTAAGCATAAAAATATTTCTGATCTGATTTTAGGAAAGACTAAATAGGAAATAATTATTTTTGTCGAAAATGCAAGTTTTCGTATTGCAAAATCGTGTCAAATTTTTATATAAAATGTAATTTAGCTATTTTTAAAAATCTGCATAATTTTCTTTTTTGCCTAAGAATGTTAATAATTTGCTATATTTCGCATCGGCGTAAAAAATTGGAAACCACGTAATATCCTGACAAATAAAATTTGTCACGTTATTTAGTGCTGCATATCTAATGCGATTTGAAATTAATTTCTCGCTTCATAGGGAAATGGTAATTACCCTAATTCGAAAATTGGATGCATATAAATTATGCGAGTACCATGCATCAATCCTCGCCTCCGGAGCACCAAGGAGCGGTTTTGTTTAAAATCTCGAGAGCTTTTCTGGACAGTCTTTTAGAAGGCCAGGATGGCGCAGTGGTAAGGTTTAGGGCTAGTGGCCGGAGGGGTAAAGGTTCGAATCTCAATTCCACTAAAGATCCATCGTGAATTGGACCTCTTGCATGTTAAATCGCACGTAGAGGTGCACATGTCTTTCTGCTCGTATGCTGCGGAAGACTGGAGCTGGTAGGTACCAGCTTCATTTTCGTTCCCTTCTTCTGATCTCAGTTCAAAAGTACGAATTCTGTCATAAGTCCTCTTGTATCTTCAAAAGAGAACGTTAATGTAATTAAACTATGCCGGTAGTCTTCTAAAATGGCGGGTCTTAAATAGAACTGAAACGGTTTGTTCAAAATATTTCTGATATTGAGTGTTTCCTTTACGGTGTACAACCCATTTCTCTTGTAGGTCCTGATAAGGACGCTTCCACACTGGCTACGGACCATGCCCATATGCAGCGAGGTGCAGGCGGACTGAAGATCCTCTGCCATCATCTGATCAACCTATTAAGAAAACTGAACTCCGAACATGTGGAGAAGGCTACAAAAGGAGAATCAAGCTGTATTTCGAGATTTTCCAGGACGTACAGGACAAGTTGCAGCTGCTTTTCTCTAGTGTAATATTGAGATTAACCACCCGTATTTCTTTTGTTTCTTATGCTACCAAATTAGATGACACCTACTCTTCTGGAAACATTGGTATCAAAATAACAATACAAGTCCGTGGGATTCTGCATGTGTCAATTTATGGAATCCGTGTATGACTTGTGTTAACTCGATGCACGTACATTTTTAAACATTTATATAAATGTATGGGTAAATCGGTTAAGTGATTTAACTTCATTTACTTACAAAATATATTTTTGGTTTAGTTTACCAACCATAGTACCTTATCGAAGAATAAGGAATATTAATTCCAAATTTTTATACTAAGTGCTTAAATGTCATAATAAAGTGACTTTTCTATAAAAATTTCTTTAAAATTGATAATTAACTTTTAATACTGGAATATAAATCTTGAACATTTCATACATTTAGAATTTTTTAATTTAACTGTCTAGAATTAGGAATTTTGCTATAGTTTTACTTACTGTGACTTATGTTTTATTATATGAAAGTGTCTGGTTTCCCGTCGTAAAACTATCCATTTTATTCAGTAGAACCCGAGTTCAGGCAGCACCCCGTGTTCCTAAGTTAGAATTCAATTTTACCAAATGCAGAGACGACAATCTATAATAAATTCGTGTATTCTGAATTTGCATGGTAATGACGAACTGCGTTGCAGAATTAAAGCAGATTTTTTGCAGTTTTGAGAGGAAGTCTTGAGATAAAAATCGATAAATTAGTCATTTAAATACTATGCATTACTTATAATTGCTAACTCGTCTCTATCGATTTCAAAACAGATTACATAGATTGGGTTTTGTTTTGACTTCAATTTTAACTTCACTTTCAACCTTGAAAGCAGTTTTTCAGTTTGGTAGCATGCACTGGGGTTCTAGTGAGTTAAGACACAGCATGACTGAAAACCATGAATCGGAGGAATGTTATGGATTTTATACTTAGCTGTCCCTGAAACCAGCATTGCCCAAAGTAATTGACAGCTGTAAGCTTTTAGCAAAGAATTTCTGGTTGAGGTCGGGATGGATGACTAATATTATCTTCATCCAAATGAAATGCATATGTGAGCCAGTTTCTCTAAAAGTAATCTAGGAAACCAGTTAGTTGAAACTACCTCAGATCAAACCTAGACGTTCGAAGTCTGCACTTGGCAACAGAAGATGCCACAATTCTGAATCTTTGATCCATGAATTGGGTAGGTATGCCAAAATAAGTGCAATAGAAACATTTGCATTATATTACACCAGCTAGACTCCAAAGTACGTACCGAATAGACTCCTCATTCAGTCAACAGAGATGCATTGTATGAGGTGCAGCTAGATCAATTTTGGCATCTATTGAAACGAACAATTAAATTTCTAGATAGGAAAAAAACTTCTGCGAGTATAGACTTTTGAAGATAGCTGAATTAAGGGAATATCTTGAGTCTAAAACCAAAATTCTCCTCAACTCTAATGCTGGAAGTATGGAGTTCAGCTTCTTTATTTGGAAGATGTTAAGATGAGGTAGATTAATGCGCGAACTTTTTTCAGCTCTAGTGTTTTTACTATTTGCAAGGAATGTTGGCATTTAGGTTTAGAATTTTAAAAAAAGATGAGACAAATATGGTAGGCATTTTTTAAGCGGAGGGCGGGATGCCGGCCGGCAGGAGGGAATTAAGCGTGTAGGAAGAATGAGTCGGGTTAAGTCGAATATTATAAGGAAGTTTAACTTCTACCAGCATTAGAAGCAACTTGGTCTTTAGGCAACCAAATCTAAAATTGAACCTTCGCACTAAATTAATATAGAAAAGTGAAAACGCTCTTTAAAAACTTGTATTCCTTTAATTCGGTTTTATTTTTACTCTAACCTTTAATTAGTCTTATTCCAATGGAACTGTAAACGAATTAAAATCTCGTAGGACTAGCTTATGGAGGAAAATTTATACCTATTTAACTATTTCGAAGATTAATTCATAAACGCCTCACACGTTGCATCTCTTTGACACAAGATTGGTATCGATACTGTAGCTTCAACAAATTAACAAACTGCAGCTTGCCTAAATATGGTGTAAGATCTTTCACAAAGAAAAACATAATTATTCTACTGAACAGCAAATGCAACAGACACGTTAGGTTTATAGCAGTCGTATAAATTATAAGTATATAGTTTAAGAATAGTCGTAACGCATTATTACAGAGAAAGTGTAAAATAGAATTAAGCTAATCGTTCATTTGGTCCCTAAAAACCCATCCTATACATAGAATCTTGAATATCAAACAATGGAGATGGCCATACGCAGGAGGAAGTGTCGAGCCTTTCTGAAACGGGAGACAAAACGAAAAACACGTAACCGCATTGGGGCTTTGTATGGAATGAATGGGACTCGAGGACAAACCTCACTTACAGGAAAAATTAAACGATGCAAGGAACGAAGGCAACATAGAAACAAAACTACTGAAGACAAAATACCGGATTAATTACATAATATGAAAAACGTAAATATTTCGAGTATTTTGGGTTCATCAAAACTCGAGGGAAAAATCCAGATGAAGGTGCGAAACCTCCGAGGGTAAGTCTAAGAAAAATAAACATTCCTTTAGTAAAGATATGGCCCCTAGAAATTGTGATTTTGTCTCCAGTATATGTAATCAGGAGCTCTTTTGGGATTCAGTTCTTGCTAATGGTAGTCACTGAGGTGGAGAAAGTGGCATCAGATGCCAAAGCTGTTGCCGAGGAGATCTTCATGCCTACAAATCTCATGAGCAACAGACTCACCGTCCTAAAGTGGTAAGCAAAAAGGTTTTTCCACCAGATGGTTTCAAGGTCCGGTGCCTGTTTCCTCAAATGAGGTGGTGAAGGGACAGATGTTAGAATGCAGATTTCGCACTCCATGACAAACCCGTACATATCTATAATATACTGACTAAATCGTCTGACGCAAGATGAAAAAGGACCACTGTCATCTGTAGAACATGATCTCATTTTGCCATTGGTTTGATTTTGATCAAACATTTATGAGGATTTTTCCTCCTGTTGCATTTCAATCCCACTCCCTTTGTCAATCGGTCATTGATGAAGAGTTGCATTAGTTCTCTCTTCAGGTAACTGCAGGGGATTAAGTGCTGGATTTTCATAACTTCTATTGTAGTCTACTTGGTAAAATGTTGTCATCTTAATTCCCTCGATGACAAATAATGATCTTAATCCATCTAAAATGTGACTATTTTATCTTCCGATTAAATTGGTTTTCTAAATTCGAGGTCTTGTATATAATTTCAGGAAATTTGAACTTAATTCACTATCACTCCGTATGTTAAGTAGATTTTTCTGGTGGCTTGTCCAGTCAACTGCACAATGCAATGCGAGAAGTTTAGCCTGGAATACAAAGTTCTTGTTAAGTTGTGCCATCTGACATTTTTCATGTTTCGAAGAACCCAAAAGGTTGCTTCCCACATTCTCGTTTATTTTGGAACCATCTGTAAAATTCTCATCATTGGACAACTTGAAATTGTAGCTTATTGCGATTCTTTTCTCCACATCAAATTCAACTGAATATATGTTGCTGAATTTATTTTGCTGTTTAATGTCATGGTATTAATAATTCGTTAATGTTCTAAACAGTTTTAAAATAGAAAGTTTATCTTCAATCTCAACGACAGTATTTTTCCAGTCGAAAAGTTTTACACCCGCGCTTAAAAATTTATGAAAGAGGTAATTTGCTTAATCGCCTTCGGTTTAGTGTTAGTTTCTCTAGAAACTTGCGCGAACTACGAATGCGGGGTGCTGCTGAATCGTAAAGAAAATAATTAAGAACCTCTTGGATGTGAATACTTCATCTGATTAAGAATTAAGTGTCATCGCATCATTTGAAAACGTAGATGGAGCTGATTGCTGTAATTTATGATCCATGAATTCTAGCATTTGATAATGCTTAAATCCTAAGTCGGTTAACATAATTTTAAACGGTTGGTAAACTGTTCCACTATTGTCTCTTGTATATCGTTATGTACTTATCAAATTAACAATTCAAACATAATTTATAATTTATTGCTAGTTCTGGAAGTCTTGTCTAGCACAAAGCTTGATAAAATTGCTATATTGTTTAAAAGTGACCAGCTTCTATAAATATTCTTTCAGAAACCAAATGCTGAAGGAATCGAGGAATGTTTTACTTAAAATTATTTCACTGGTATTTTATATATTTATAACTTGTTTACACATTTAATCATTTATGTGGATAATGCAATGTAAAAATTTTAGAAATCTAAGCGGCTGGGTGAATGCCTTTTAGATTCCTGGTCAACCAAAACTAACGAGATCGTCTAAACGAATAATCCTAATCGCAAATAACTCTTATCATAATGGTATGCTTGTGCCATAAATTTCATTCTTCAGGCGACACGAACGCCGTATCTTGCGTTTGGTGGCAGATAAATTTAATTTCACTCAATGGAGTGAAGCAAGTTGTCGTTTTAATCGGCTTGCATTTCTGCTTTCTTATAGATTGTCTGTAACACTGTGGCGTTGTTACTTTGCCTACAGTAGAGCTATCTGACTTGTTGCTTAAAGTTGTTAAAATAAGATGGAGGTGGTTCTTAAATCTGAAGTTACAAAACTACATCTAGATTAAGCACATGGAAACTTAACTGTGCATTTTAAGTATTTCTTATCCAATAAGATCCCTTTTAAATAAGCTGCATTTTCTAAAATAGTTTTACTTTTAAAACATAGCAATGCTAATTTGGTTTTGCGAAGTTACCTGAATTTTCATTAGTCATGCCTACAGTTTTCCCCAAATAGATAAGCACGTGCTCGATTTTCTAATGAAGGCATAATCTCAATGTGCTTCCCATATGGCATTTCAAAACACATTATGTGAATTGAGATGCCCCAAATAATCCATGTTGCAATTCCAATGGAGGTTACCCGTCAATCTCTGGAGTAAACTGTTCAGCTGTCACTGGCCTTCCTTCTTTCCCTCATCCGATTTCATTGATGAAGTAGAGATATTTGAATTCTTTAATGTGCAGTTGAAAGATCTTCGTCCTCTATTTGGTAACTTCTACCAACATATTTTTATCTTGAAAGCGAAAGTCGTTGTTTCGATTTTGTTCCTTTAAAATAGAGTAGGTGTAAAGGAAATCCCAAAATGAGAGTTCGGAGATTTTTGAAACTCGGTTGCTTTGGGGCCAAATTCAAGAGTGTTGCACGATATTCGACAAATTTCTGTTACTGACCTTGAAATTAAGTACACAAAATGGGAGAGAATTAGACTGGAGAACGATAATCTGCCATCAAATATGTAATAATTATTTAACTATCAAAATACAGAACGCCGCTCACTAGGTCTACATTTCCAGCTGCTTCTATTTCCTTCAAAATAATGCTGTAACTGCTGACATGCTCTAATTGGACGCCCAGCTGATTTGTATATTGTTCATTTCCAATTTACTCGAAAATGGCGAATCTTTGAACATTCTTTTGGAACTGTATGAATTCTTTCCTTGAATGTGCTCACGCAAAAAATGTCCTGTTGTAGGTTCCAACTACACACCAGCTAGAAACCAGTTTCATGGCTTGAACTATTCGTATGTGCTTTAATAATTTAAAATCAATGTATTTCGATATAGGAGTGGATTGTGGACATTCTGTGTGGTACGACCGGAGCTGTTTAGACGGTGCTTGCTTTCAAAGTAGCTTGAGTAGCAGAACAGATCTCCCAGCACCGACAGCAACGGATGGAAAATTCTTGATCACTTGTCGGCTCCAAGGGAGAGGCGAAACTTTCAATCAGTCCGTAGCCTTGTTTTCCTATTGTTTCTGGCAGTCTGTTTACCCTCTTTCGTTACTTTGGAACCCACTTTGTAGAAACCAAATGTCTAAGTCGTAAAACTAAGTTTCAAACTTCTAACTCGACCACTTTCTGTTCGAATATGCATTATTTTTCAAATGAAAAGAAAAACAAAAAAACGGAAGTTTATTGCAGAAATCCTTTGCAAGTATGAAAAATATAATTACGTCTTAATCGTCTAATGATTTCGTGGTACCAGCATATCTAAGGAAACACGGCACTTAAATTGAAATATACATTAGTCTTTTCTTTCATCAAGTCTTTTAAAATTTTAGATTTATTGATTTGTTTCTAGTCGTAGGAAGATAAATAAAACATTTTTCAAATTAAAAGAAAACAAGATGATTTAAGGCAGCATTTATAACACTATTACCGCGTTTAAAGTACATCGCGATTATAAAGCTTAGGCCCACATTACAAGGAAAATATTTTGCATTGGGAATTCTTGCAAAAAATCTCGGTATGTCGCCCTAAATTTAAAATTTGCTGCATATGTCTTGATGCCATGATTTCTGTCAAAAATTAAACCGGTGGCGCTAAACGTATAGGTTAATTCTCGGAAGAATCAAAATGAAAAATAATTCTAATTATCCGAAGCGAAATCCGATTTTATTGGTAAGAGAAATCTGAAATTAATAAACAGTATTTAAAATATTGAAGATCCTAAATCTCTAGTTGCATATTCTGAAAAATGCCATAGTATTGCTTATTGAAGGTAAAATCATATTCCTTTATGATGCATACCCTTTTTTTTTTTAAATTGTGGGCAATTTAAGAAATCATTTCAGAAGCTTTCAGTTATGCAGAGTCCTCTGCATTCCAAGGAATATTGCCTTGTATATGAGGTTTACATCTGACGGCGTTGATGAAATGTTCGCAAGTTAGAAGTCCGGGG